>NW_026506332.1:0-15279 GCF_026875155.1 Cherax quadricarinatus
CGGGGCGAGTACAGAAAAAAGATCCATGCTGCACCAGGACCATTAACGAGTGGGAGACTTTCGCTGCTCCATCGCCAAAGCCAGTGCAGCACTGACCTACAAACAATTAAGATGGGATGGCGTCATTCTAAAAAGTGCAAAAATTGCTCAGGGGTCGCAACGTCCAACAGCGAGATTTTCCGGCTCTAAGAGGTAAGCACACATCACTCTGCGGACTTGCTAACAGTTCCCATTTGGGTAATAGGCACACACCTCGACTTATAGACCACCCGAATTACAGTGGCTGTCCGCCTCGTTGCTCCAATTCACACGGAATACGCGTGAATTTGCGACGATGTACAAGACGACCAACATGGTCTACACGGGTTTTGCACTGCTCAAAAACAAAGGGGCTGGCAGGCGAGACACAGTAAGGTCAACCTATAATACTTACTCTTAATTATAAATTGTACCATGAGGTACGTACTGTACTTGGCGGTGTTAGATTAAGTGAATATGTGTGTGTGTGTATGTGTGTGTGTGTGTGTATGTGTGTGTGAGTATGTGGTGTGTGTGTGGTGTGTGTGGGTGTGTGTTGTGTGTGTGTGTGTGTGTGTGTGTGTGTGTGTGTGTGTCTGTGTACTCACCTAATTGTGGTTGCAGGGGTCGAGACTCAGCTCCTGGCCCCGCCTTTTCACTGATCGCTACTGGATCCTCTCTCCCCTCTGCTTCCTGAGCTTTGTCATACCTCTTCTTAAAACATTGTAGGGTTTCCTGCCTCCACTACCTCACTAGCAGGCTATTCCACTTGCTGACAACCCCTATGACTGAAGAAATACTTCCTAACGTCCCTGTGACTCGTCTGAGTCTTCAGCTTCCAGTTGTGACCCCTTGTCCCTGTGTCCCCTCCTGGAACACCCTATCTCTGTCCACCTTGTCTATTCCCCGCAGTATCTTGTATGTCGTTATCATGTCTCCCCTGACCCTTCTGTCCTCCAGTGTCGTCAGTCCGATTTCCCTTAACCTTTCCTCGTACGACATTCCCTTGAGCCTGGGACAGCCTTTTGCAAACCTTGTACTTTCCCCTAACTTCTTACGTGCTTGGGCCCGGGGTGGGTTCCAGACTGGTGCTGCATACCCCCAGTTTTGGGCCTAACATACACAGTGTACAGTGTCCCTTTAACGATTCCTATTAAGGTAACGGAACGCTATTCTCAGGTTTGCCAGGGGCCCGTATCTGCAGCGGTTATTTGGTTGATGTGTGCCTCGGGTGATGTGCTCGGTGTTATGGTCACCCCAAGGACTTCACCCTGATGAGGTCTGTAGTCTTTGTCCACCAGCCTATACTCTGTCTGCAGTCTTCTTTGCCCCTCCCCATCTCATGACTTTGCATTTGGCTTGATTGAATTCGAGAAGCCAGTTACTGGACCACATGTCCACCTGTCCAGGTCTCTTTGCAGTCCTGCCTCATCCTCGTTTCCCATTTTAAATTTTTCTCATCAACTTCACGTCATCTGCGAACAGGGACACTTCAGAGTCTATTCCTTCCATCATGTCATTCACATAATCAAAAATAGCACTGGTCCAGAACTGACCCCTGTGGACCCCGCTCGTAACAGGCGCCCACTGTGATACCTCTTCACGTACCATGACTCGTTGCTGCCTCCCTGTCAGGTATTCCCTTATCCATTGGGAGTGCCCTCCCTTTTACGTGCGCCTGATCCTCCAGCTTCTGCACTAATCTCTTGTGGGAACTGTGTCAAAGGCCTTCCTGCATTCTAGGAAAACGCAATCTATCCACCCCTCTCTCTCGTGTCTTACTTCTGCTACCTTGTCATAAAACTCCAGGGGGTTTTTGTGATAACAAGATTTGCCTTCCATAACCCATGCTGGTTTTCATTTATAATCTCGTTCCTTTCCAGGTGTTCGACCACTCTCCTCCTGATAATCTTCTCCATGACTTTGCACACAATACATGTCAGAGACACAGGTCTGTAGTTTAGTGCCTCGTTTCGTTTCCTTTTTTAAATATGGGACTACATTAGCTGTCTTCCATTTCTCAGGTAGTTGCCCAGTTTCAAGGGATGTGTTGAAGATTGTGGTTAAAGGCACGCACAGCATCTCTGCTCCTTCTCTAAGGACCTATGGGGAGATGTTGTCCGGTCCCATCGCCTTTGAGGTGTCAAGGTCACTTAAGAGCTTCTTCACCTCCTCCTCAGTTGTTCGTATGTCATCCAACACTTGTTGGTAATATTCCCTCTTGATGTTCCCTTCTGTGCTGTCTTCCCACAGCCCTTCCTGTCTCCACTGTAAAAACTTCCTTAAATCTCCTGTTCAGCTCCTCACATACCTCCTGATCATTTCTTGTGAGTTCTCCACCTGTCTGTCCTTAATCTGATCACCTGGTCTTTGACTGTTCTCTTCCTCCTGATGTGGCTATACAACAGTTTCGGGTCAGTCTTGATTCTCGATGCTATGTCATTTTCATACTGTCGCTGGGCCTCCCTCCTTACCTGTGCGTACTCATTCCTGGCTCTGCGACTGATCTCCCTATTTCCGTGTGTTCTCTCCTTCTGTACTTTTTCCATTCTCTATTGCATTTGTTTTTTGCCTCCTTACACCGTCGGGTAAACCAGGGGCTCGTTCTGGTCTTCCCGTTGTTGCTGTTGCCCTTTGGAATAAACCTTTCCACTGCCTCCTTGCATTTGTTGTTACATATTCCAGCATTTCATTTACTGGCTTTCCTGCCAGTTCTTTGTCCCACTGGACCTCCCGCAGGAAGTTCTTCAACCCTATGTATTCCCCTCTTTTATAGTCAGGGCTTTTCCCATTCAACTCCTGTTATATTCTCTCCACTTGCAGCTCTACTATGTATTCAAAGCACAGAACCACGTGGTCGCTAGCTCCTAGGGACTCTCATACTTGATGTCCTCAATATCTGAGCTGCCCAGGGTGAGCAACAAGGTCCAATCTTGCTGGTTCATCCTCCCCCTCTCACTCTGGTAGTGTCCTTAACATGTTGGTGCATGAGGTTTTCCAGCACCACGTCCAACATCCTGGCTCTTCCATGTTTCGGGACCCCCATGTGCTCCAGGTTTTCCCAGTCAATCTCCCTGTGGTTGAAATCCCCCATAACCAGCAACTTTGCTCTGCTGGAGTGAGCTCTTCTTGCCACCTCAACAAGTGTGTCCACCATTGCTCTGTTGCTCTCTTCATATTCCTCTCTTGGCCTCCTGCAGTTCTGTGGTGATTATACATCACTGCAATGACCACTTTGTGTTCCCCAGACTGAAGTGTACCTGCTATGTAGTCTCTTTCTCCCGTCTCATCTATTCCTTCCATTTCTCGAATTTCCATCTGTTTTTTACGAGCAAAGCAACCCCACCTCCCCCCCTGCCCCTTCTATCTTTCCTCATGATCTGGTGTCCTGGTGGGAAGATTGCATCTGTTATTGTCTCCATGAGTTTTTGTTTCTGTAACTGCTATGATGTCTGGGGACTTCTCATTGATTCTTTCTTGCCATTCCTCATGTTTATTCGTTAAATCCATCTGCATTTGTGTACCAAACCGTGTGTGTGGTGTGTGTGTGTGTGTTGTGGGTGTGTGTGTGTGTGTGGTTGTGTGTGTGTGTGTGTGTGGTGTGTGTGGTGTGTGTCAAACTTGACAGAGAAAGTGACTAACAAAATCTAGTCCCCAATTATAGTGACTTCAAACTAACAGAGGCAATAAGCACAGCTTGGTAGGTAAGACACATAGGCAACAGTTAGGCAACTTTATTCCGAAACGTTTCGCCTACACAGTAGGCTTCTTCAGTCGAATACAGAAAGTAGGCAGGAACAGTAGAGATGTGAAGACGATGTAATCAGTCCATCACCCTTGAAGTCGTAGATTTGAGATTGTCAGTCCCTCAGCCTGGAGAAGTTCAGTTCCATAGTCAGGAACTATCTGAAGATCAAGTGATAGTGCGGAGACTTAAATACTTTCGGAAGAAGAGGTGCAGAGTAGTACTAGTAGTGAGAATGTAGCCACTGAGAGGTCATGTCCCTCTCAGATCCAACACTTCTCACTTGAAAAGGTTGTCCAAGGTGTTTTCTGTACCAAGATGCCATTGTGTAGCAGTGTCTGACAGGGTGAATATCAAAATGGTATACAATAAAGACAGGTTGCTAGGTAAGACTTCAAGGGTGATGGACTGATAACATCGTCTTCACATCTCTACTGTTCCTGCTTACTTTCTGTATTCTACTGAAGAAGCCTACTGTGTAGGCGAAACGTTTCGGAATAAAGTTGCCTAACTGTTGCCTATGTGTCTTACCTACCAACATGTTGGTATTGTATACCATTTTGATATTCAAGCACAGCTTGCTTGAAGAGTAATGAGACCAGTTAGTCAGAGCAAAATACACAGAGAAGCCATGAGCAGTAGATCATCTCAAGGAAGAAGACGCAGAGAACAATCAAAACTGGGCTAAACTGACATCCTTTATGCGAGGCTAAAACTAAACTTACTGAATCTGAGTTCAACGACTTCCAAACCCCGATTACGAAGGTGCACAGATGCCAGTAAGAAAAGGGTTGGTATTGTGTTTCATGATACACAACCACTAAATGTCAAAATTGCAAAAAATACAATGTGAAGAGAGTCGTACAGAAGAAGACATGTTCTGGCTCACCAACGGAAATATACTTTACCACAAACTGAGTTTACTTAACAAGAGCAATGGAGACAGGATCTTGCAGAGAGAGTGGAAAAGAGGGGCCTTCTCTCGACGATGTCCATGCAGCAAGAGAGTTGCAACGACTGCAGGTGGAAAGTGAGGCTCTCCCAGCTTGTCACTCGTCCCAGAAGGCAAACTAGCGAACAAGCGGTTAGCAACATAAGAAAGAAGGAACACTGCAACAGGCCTACTGACCCATGCGGAGCAGGTCCATTTCCCCCCACGGATTAGATCAATGACCCTCCCCCCCCCCGATTAGACCAATGACCCACCCAGTCTGCTCACCTCCACTCAAGGAAGGAGCACAGCACCAGACCCAGCAGCACAAGCTAGTCGGGTCCAACTCACACCCACCCACACCCACTCATGTATTTATCTGATCGATTTTTAAAACTACACAACGTTTTAGCCTCAATAACTGTACTCGGGAGTTTGTTCCACTCATCCACAACTCTATTACCAAACCAGTGCTTTCCTATATCCTTCCTGAATCTAAATTTTTCCAACTTGAAACCATTGCTGCGAGTCCTGTCTTGGCTGGAAATTTTCAGCACGCTATTTACATCCCCTTTATTTATTCCTGTTTTCCATTTATACACCTCGATCGTATCCCCCCTAATTCTACGCCTTTCGAGAGAGTGCAGATTCAGGGCCCTCAGTCTATCCTTATAGGGAAGATTTCTGATACATGGGATCATCTTTGTCACCCTCCTCTGTACGTTTTCCAGAGCATTTATATCCATTCTGTAATACAGTGACCAGAAATGAGCAGCATAGTCTAAATGAGGCCTAACCATGGATATATAGAGTTGAAGAACAACCTGAGGACTTCTATTATTTATACTTCTTAATATGAAGCCAAGAATTCTGTTAGCTTTATTGCGAACACTAATGCACTGTTGTCTTGGTTTTAGATTACTGCTAACCAGAACTCCTAAACTCCTTTTCGCAATCAGTAGTATTAAGATCTACATTATTTAGTTTATATGTGGTATGGTTATTTACCTGTCCAACATTTAGAACTTTGCATTTGTCAATATTAAACTGCATCTGCCACTTCTCCGACCATTGCATCTGTCTATTCAAATCATCCTGGAGTGCTCAAGTGTCCTCATTAGAATGAATTGGACGGCCTATTTTGGTGTCATCAGCAAATTTTCTTATGTCGCTATTTATTCCCTCATATATGTCGTTTATGTAAATTGTGAACAACAACGGACTGAACACTGACCCCTGAGGGACACCGCTTGAGACGTGCCCCCATTCTGATTTCTCCCTATTTATGCAAACTCTCTGCTGCCTATTTGTCAGCCATGCCTCTACCCAGGAAAAAAATTCTCCTCCTATTCCGTGTGCCTTAAGTTTCCTCAATAGCCTCTGGTGTGGAACTTTATCGAAAGCCTTACTGAAGTCCACATACACAATATCATATTCATTACCATGATCTACCTCCTCAAACGCCTTAGTGAAAAAAGCTAGTAAATTCGTTAGACAGGAACGCTCCTTTGTAAAACCGTGTTGAGTTTCATTAATCAATCTGTGCCTATCAAGATGGCTACGAATTGCTTCGGCAGTTACTGATTTCATAAATTTTCCCACTATGGAGATAAGGTTTATTGGTCTATAGTTCGAAGCCAAGGACCTGTCACCTGCCTTGTAAATAGGTATTGCATTTGCCATTTTCCACTTATCAGGCACTATGCCAGTTTGTAGTGATATGTTAAAAAGATTAGCCAAAGGTATGCTAAGTTCCTCTATACATTCCTTTAAGACCCTTGCAAACAGTTCATCAGGACCTGGGGATTTGTTAGGTTTTTGTTTCTCTATTTGTCTGAGGACCATGTCACTAGTTACCGCAATCGTGCATACTTTATCATCCTGTTCTTCATAATCTATTATTTCAGGAATATCGCTAGTGTTTTCCTGGGTGAAAACTGAGAGGAAGTAGGTATTGAGAATTTGACACATATCCTTATCACTGTCAGTGATCTGACCAGAGTTACTCTTAAGTGAGCCAATCTTGTCCCTAATCTTACTTCTGTGTACCTGAAAGAACCCTTCTGAGTTAGTCTTTGAATCCCTTGCGGCCTTAGCCTCATAATCCCTTTATGCTTTTCTTATTCCTTTCTTTATTTCTCTCTTTAATTGAATATATTGATTTCTTAACTACCCATCCCCTCTTTTGATACGCCTATATATGCCTCTCTTTTGACAAATGAGATGTTTTAATCTATTGTTCATCCATTTGGGATCATTTTTGTTAGATCTAATTTCCCTACTCGGAACAAAAGTTGTCTGGGCAGCTAGAACTATGCTCTGAAAAACGTCATATTGACAGCCAAGATCACCTACCTGACCCATAGTCAGGACATCCCAATTTAGCCCACTCAGGTAATTTTTCAGTCTCATGAAGACGGCCAAGCGAAAATCTGGTACAGAGATTTGATTGCAGTTATCTGGGTAATTCAATGATATATTGAAACTAAGTGATTTGTGATCACTTTCCCCAAGCTCATAATTAACCTCAAGATTATTAATTAGTGAATCTTTGTTGGCAAGAACCAAGTCAAGCAGATTGTTTCCTCTAGTTGGTTCTGTCACAACCTGTTCTAAAAAGCAATCCTGAACCGTATCAAGAAAGTCACTAGACTCAAGATTTACTGTCATATTGTTCCAATCAATTTGTCTAAAGTTAAAATCTCCCATTATCACAACATTTTCATATCTAGATGCCTTATGAATTTCGTCCCATAACAGCTTACATCACTCCCTATCAAGGTTTGGGGGCCTATAAATCACACCCAAAATTAATTTGTCACGTCCCTCGAGAAACTGTAGCCAAACAGATTATGTGTTCGATGTTTCTAATCTTATATCATATCTAAGACAACAGTTTAAATTTTTTCTGACATACATCGCCACCCCACCATCATTCAGAAGGCATTTCTCTATCTTTCAGGTTGAACAAGGTCTCTGTTATGCCAATAATATCTATATTACCTACACTTGCAAGTAATCTTAGCTCATCTATCTTATTTCTTAAGACTCCAACCAAAGCTCTCAAATTTGCCAGCAATTATGTGGAACATCCTACCTATATATGTAGCGAAATATATGACAGATAATAAACAAAACATTATATTTTCAGTTTTATTGAAAATAACACAAGCACTATTAGCTAATAACCGTTCTTTACATATAACTACTTTTTTCTGTGAAGACGCCACAGGTGTAAGAAACACTGTCAGACGCCCAGTGTGTTCCCTCAGACACGAAGCACTTGGGTACTAGTTAGTGCCTTTATCAACAGCCTGATCAGTGCATACAAGAAGTCATCTTGCTGGCAGAGGGAACTTTTTTTAGGAAGTGCTTTGTGTTGAGACTCTGGTGTGGGTTTGTCATGACAAGTGTTTGCTTGAATACAAGACACTCTGTTGCAAACTTCTGTTAATTGAAGAGATATTTTAATTTTCTGGTCCATATGTTCAGTTATCATAGCTGGTAGTTTCCTCTGAATGAGCGCCCTGAACACCCAGTCTCTTTCTGCATCATTATGATGAGAAGACAGTGAACAAAAGCTGCTGTCCAGAGCAATTTTAATCGTTTGCCAGTCTTAAATCCAGTATGACCGACATCACTCTGATCCTTGACATAATTATTTGCCTCCAGGACAGCCATGGGGAGCTGTAATTAGCACTTTTCATCTCGAGCTCCTTGATATCATAAGCTTCTCCTCCGATCAGGCTCCTCAACTTATTGAACTTAACTACGTCATTATGTTTTTGCCAAACTATCAAACAGAAATTTAAAATAATATATAACCCATCAAAATCCGCTCGGCAGTATCAGCTGAGGTAAACGGAGTAACAACTGGGATGATGATTGCGGCGAAGAGTTATTAAACTTATCGGGGTGATATATCTCCTGGGGAGAGAGATCAAATGGATCAAATGCCCTTCAACGGCATCAAGGTACTTCACTCTAGGGGGCTAATACATACTTTGTGAATTTGCATATAATATTCTTATCTACAGCTAATTTCCGCGAAGTTATTAAACAATAATATTACACTCTGTTTGTCTGGAGAAAACTTTTGTTGCTTTGTAAGACAAGTTCACAAACTCTGTCTACAACTCCCAACATGATGATCTTTCCATAATGAATTATTATAAATTTTAAAGACATTTAACATTAAATATTTTTATATCATATGATAAACGTTATTAAGAGTGCAACTTGCAACTCAGTATGTGCTTTGATTTCACCTGAGATCTCGAAGCACACATGTATGATAGGAAAAATTATATTAATGTACGAGAATTGAGGTTACAATAACTTACTTCATCAGTGACTTCCTGCTAAACACCATCATATTCCTGACATCACTAAGAATGGCAAATACAATCACATTGTCTATTTTGTCATAATATGAAAATATTTTACTGGAAAAATTAATAATATTGCTATTATTATTATTATCATCAGTTTCATTATTTATTACTATATTTTTTCCTTAATAATAGAACTACTACTACTACTACAACTACTACTACTACTACTATTACTACTACTACTACTAATAATAATAATAATAATAATAATAATAAACAATAGTAATAATAGTAACAGTAACAAAATATTATTATTAGTGGTAGTAGAAGTAGTAGTAATTTTGCTTTCATTATTATTATTATTATTATTATTATTATTTATTTCAAGCCCAGTTTCCTTCTAGTGTGAAATGTGATTACGTTCTAAATCCTCTTTCCGAGGACTGAGTCCACGACCGACCAAAAGTAAACCTCCGTGTGTTGAATGGCCCTCACGGGATTGCCACTTCGTTAATTACAATACAAAACAAAGCAGAATCTAATGTGGATTTATAGGGATGGTGTTAAATGTGCCTTTTAAATAAGTGCCTCTGCACTTTCTTTCTAGGGCTGATGTTCACCCAACACTTTGAAGAAACAGGTAGACGGTGATAATGCTCTTTCTTTCATGTTGGTCCAGTGAGAAGTGTCACTGCTAGGTCCAGTGGGAAGTGTCACTGCTAGGTCCAGTGAGAAGTGTCACTGCTAGGTCCATGTGGCATGCAAAGAGTACGTAACCTTTATTCGGCGCATGTACACACCCTCATTTACAGGCTATCTCCCCAACCAGTGAACCAGGGGACTGAAGGTTGACGATGGGGCCCCGTCGTTCAACTAGTACCCAAGTTCCAGCCAATGAGAAGATGGTTTTGGCAATCGCAGAGGTTATGTGGGTACCACTCTCCTGTCTGCCCTTGTCATTCCCATTCTAGAGCAGGTTGAAGCACGGTCTGCTCTCTAGTGGCTTCTGTTCTGCCTTGCTTACCGTGGAGTGCACTAATACCTATCACTGTACATAGTGTATATAGTGTACATACTTCTGTTCTAAATTGGTGAAGGTTAATATAAGTCAAAAGTTTTCTGCTGTGTTTATTTTGTTCCCTTTACACCCAGGATAACAGGCCATTTGGACTCCTGGGTTGTAATAGTCCAGTGAGAAGTCACTGCTAGGTCCAGTGAAAGGTCGTAGGAAAAGTTGGAGGGAGATGATAAAGAAGGTTTTGTGTGTGAGGGGCTTGGACTTCAAGCAAGCGTGCGTTAGTGATAGAAGTGAAGGTAAATGCTTTTTATGATTATGTGCTGTTGGAGTGTGAGTAAAGTAATATTTATGAAGGGATTCAGGGGAAACCGGTTAGCCGAACAAGAGTCCTGAAGGTGGAAAGTACAGTGCCTGAGCACTAAAGGATAGGTGAATATGGTGTAGTT
Source organism: Cherax quadricarinatus (assembly GCF_026875155.1). Classification (NCBI taxonomy): domain Eukaryota; kingdom Metazoa; phylum Arthropoda; class Malacostraca; order Decapoda; family Parastacidae; genus Cherax; species Cherax quadricarinatus. The sequence continues at coordinate 10,493 of NW_026506332.1, forward strand.
TTAAACTATAGCGTAGGCACACTTCTGGACATGACGTTGATGGAGTGAATGATGATGAAAGTGTTTCTTCATTTTCGGGTCATTCTGCTTCGGTGGGAAACGGCCGATGTATTAAAAAAAATTGTAACAGAGCAAAAACAGTCTAGATGCTAGATAAGTATCAGTAGGTTGACCTAGTATTCACTGGTACGTGTCTGCTAATAGAGGCAGGGAGGCTGGAGTGGGAATAACACCACCGATGCTACTGTCAGGGAGGCTGGAGTGGGAATAACACCACCGATGCTACTGTCAGGGAGGCTGGAGTGGGAATAACACCACCGATGCTACTGTCAGGGAGGCTGGAGTGGGAATAACACCACCGATGCTACTGTCAGGGAGGCTGGAGTGGGAATAACACCACCAATGCTACTGTCAGGGAGGCTGGTTGACGCTTTTGAATCCAAATCATGAATAATAATAATAATAATAATAATAATAATAATAATAATAATAATAATAACAATAATAATAATAATAATAATAATAACAATAATAATAATTATAATAATAATAATAACAAATAATAATAATAATAATAATAATAATAATAATAATAATAATAACAAATGATAATAATAACATCGACACCATGCCCAGCCCTTCTAGGGTAGGGCAGGTGCCTGAGCCGGAGCTTTTAGCTCATAAGACTGTCATTCCCATTAGCCCCCTTGGGGCGGGGATGGCAGACCAGAGAGGCCTAGCTGGTGGCTAGGCCTGGGGACAGTTGGTCCCAAAGATGAGGAGGTACTTGTGCCTCCTCCCATGGGAGACTTAGGTCTCAGACACCCCCTAAAGAGGGAGCCAAGGCCGGGCCACCACTTGGAAAAGGCACGGGCCGGGAGAATGCCGGCGAATCTTATAATAATAATAATAATAACAAAGAATAATAATAATAATAATAATAATAATAATAATAATAATAATAATAAATTATAATGAATTATAATATATTAGCGACCACTGTCAGCCTCAGAGTTATCTCTGAGTTACCAGACCTTGCCACGTGGAGGCCAGTGGTTCGTCTTTAAGGTCCCACCCCCCCCCCTCGCCTTCCCCAGGTTCATGTGTCCAGGAATTCATCCGTGGGCCCCCGGATGTCTCCCTTTCCTCACTTCCCTAAGGTCAGCCTCGCCTCTCTTTCTCTCTCTGCCTTCCAGCCTCAGCCTTCCCCAGGTTCATGTATCCAGGAATCCATCTGTCTGCCTCCGGATGTTTTCCCTTCCTCACCAACCTGTATTCTTGCTGTCCCCAGGTTCATGTATCCAGGAATCCTTCCGTCTACCGCCGGATATCTTCCCTTCCCTACTTACCCAAGGTCAGCCTCAACTGCATGTATTCTTGCCTTGCCCAGGTTCATGTATCCAGGAATCCATCCGCTCGCTCCCGGATGTCTCCCATTTCCCACTTACCCAAGGTCAGCCTCAACAACAACCTTCCCCAAGTTCATGTATCCAGGAATCCATCCGCTCGCTCCCGGATGTCTTCCCTTCCCCATTTCCCTAAGGTCGGCGGTGCCTTCCCCGGATCAGTGTCTCCAGGAGTCCACTTATGTCACCTCAGGTGAACTCCCTTCCCCACTTCCCCAAGGTCAGCGGTATTCTTGCCGTTCCCAGGATCATGTATCCAGGAATCCTTCCGTCTACCGCCGGATATCTTCCGTTCCCTACTTACCCAAGGTCAGCGTCAACTGCATGTATTCTTGCCTTGCCCAGGTTCATGTATCCAGGAATCCATCCGCTCGCTCCCGGATGTCTCCCCTTCCCCACTTACCTAAGGCCAGCCTCAACAACAACCTTCCACAAGTTCATGTATCCAGGAATTCATCCGTTCGCTCCCGGATGTCTTCCCTTCCCCATTTCCCTAAGGTCGGCGGTGCCTTCCCCGGATCTGTGTCTCCAGGAGTCCACTTATGTCACCTTAGTGGACTCCCTTCCCCACTTCCCCAAGGTCAGCGGTATTCTTGCCGTCTCCAGGATCATGTATCCAGGAATCCATCCGTCTACCGCCGGATATCTTCCCTTCCCCACTTACCCAAGGTCAGCCTCAACTGCATGTATTCTTGCATTGCTCAGGTTCATGCATCCAGGAATCCATCCGTTCGCTCCCGGATGTCTCCCCTTCCCCACTTGCCTAAGGTCAGCCTCAACAACAACCTTCCTCAAGTTCATGTATCCAGGAATCCATCCGCTCGCTCCGGATGTCTTCCCTTCCCCATTTCCCTAAGGTTGGCGGTGCCTTCCCCGGATCAGTGTCTCCAGGAGCCCACTTGTGTCACCTGAGTGGACTCCCTTCCCCACTCCCCCAGAGTCAGCGGTGCCTTCCCCGGATCAGTGTCTCCAGGAGTCCACTTGTGTCACCTGAGTGGACTTCCTTCCTCACTTCCTCAGAGTCAGCGGTGCCTTCCCTGGATCAGTGTTTCCAGGAGTCCACTAGTGTCACCTCAGGTGGACTCCCTTCCCCACTTCCCCAGAGTCAGCGGTTGCCACCCTCAGTGACCTCGCTGCATGGAAACTCGGTCTTGTCTAGCTGGTCTACGGTAGAGACTGTCCAGGTGGGTGGAATTACTGGAGGTGACACACACAGAAAACTGCGTCCAGTAATTACATCCACCAAGACAGCCGCGACCGTAGGTCAGCTAGACGCCACCAAGCTGCCTCACAGTTCCGCCACCTCGGAGGGGCTAATTAACGTAAATTTTGGAAATCCTTTTATGTTACACTATGAAAATATACGAAGAACAAGTTGATTTTTACTTATTTAGCTGTTTAAAAGTATTTGTGAGTGTTTTATTATTGCAGATGAATACCCGAGTGTTGGTTAATTTGTCCACCACCATCATAACTGTCTTAAATATTACACTGCTTTCATTTTTGTATATTTATCCGTCGTTTACATTTGGCACTCAAAGCCTAACAAGCGCAGAAATTGCTTTCATACACATATATAAGTATTTTCACAAATATTTATACGTTTAAACACCTTACTCATACATCATTATACATACACTTGCATACATAAGAAACCACACACAATTCCATGTACTACAAATACGCACACAACAATGTACACAGTTATCTGCTATCACTATAATATGTCTGAGATCACACATACATACACACAAACATGTCGCTCCAAAGCCCATCCCACGAACACTTATGTACACATACATGTGTACACATTCTCATAGACATACATGTACTCGTCCACATGATTAAACAATGTAGAAGACACAATATAAGGGAAATTTAGATATGATTATGTGCTTCAATATTCAGAATATGTAAGACAAAAAAAAATGTTGGTTTACAGTATTTTGAGAACATTCTTTATGTAACTTGTGAATATTTAAAGATGTGACACGACTGAGGCGCTAGTGGAGGACTGTGTGTCATGTGTACATGTTATTATGTACACATTAAATACACGTGTTGTGTATGTGTGCCATGTGTACATGTTGTGTGTTGATTGTCATGTGTACATGTTGTGTGTTGATGATTGTCATGTATACATGTTGTGTGTTGATGATTGTCATGTATACATGCTGTGTGTTGATGATTGTCATGTGTACATGCTGTGTGTTGATGATTGTCATGTATACATGCTGTGTGTTGATGATTGTCATGTGTACATGCTGTGTGTTGATTGTCATGTATACATGCTGTGTGTTGATGATTGTCATGTGTACATGCTGTGTGTTGATGATTGTCATGTATACATGCTGTGTGTTGATGATTGTCATGTATACATGCTGTGTGTTGATGATTGTCATGTATACATGCTGTGTGTTGATGATTGTCATGTGTACATGATGTCTGTTGATGATTGTCATGTATACATGCTGTGTGTTGATGATTTTCATGTGTACATAATGTCTGTTGATGATTGTCATGTGTACATGTTGTGTGTGATTGTCATGTGTACATGTTATTATGTATGAATGCTTGTAACATGTAAGAATGTCGCGTGTACATGTTATTGTGTATGTATGAGTGAAAGTGAGAATCTCTAAATCTCCTCCATGAAAATTGCAACAAATTTAAAAAAAACTTCTGTTTTTCGTGTTTCATAAATGAATTTGAAGGTCGCAAATGTTTGTATATATACATACATGTACGTACATGTTAAATGTGTATACAGAGTTTTAACACAGTATGTAATAAAGTTCTGGTCTACATATGGTTGCCTTGTATATATATATATATATATATATATATATATATATATATATATATATATATATATATATATATATATATATATATATATATATTATATATATATATATATATATATATATATATATATATATATATATAATTATATATATATATATATATATATATATATAATATATGTACTTTTAAGCAAAGTACAGTGACATTACACGTCTTTAACTTCGCAGGCGACACCACACAACATTATCTAAGACTAATTTTTTGGGTAAATATTTATCATCTTTCTTGCATATTGTAACTTAATTCAACACTTTAGCTATCAAAGCTCTACTGTATTAACATCTCTCATGTATCTTTTCCACAACTATAAATGCACCCAATGCAATTTATCCAGAGCAACGGAATATGACAGAATCCCGCCCAAAGCGATGGAATATGAAAGGGAAACACGCCCAGGTCGATGGAAAATGGCAGGGAAACCCATCCAGGGAGATGGAATATGAAAAGAAAACCCGTCCAGGGTGATGGAATATGACAGGGAAACCGGTCTAGGGCGATGGAATATGACAAAGA
>NW_026506333.1:0-15370 GCF_026875155.1 Cherax quadricarinatus
GTTGTAAAAAACCAATTTCCTGAAAAACCGAATGAAACATGCAGGAAAATCCCACACAGGAACAAAATAAACATATACAGGTGCTCCTCGCTTACAATATTTCAACTTTCGATGGGCAAAAGTTATTTCTTTGGAGATGAAAATTGAGATAATTATCCAGCATGAAAGCAGCAAGTCCATAACTTTGATTCATTTATTTACTTTTCAGTACTGGTATTTAGTTAGTTACAGTAAATATTTGTTTATTTACTTATTCAGTGATAGTAGTTATTTATTAACTTGTTTATTTAGCATATATTGATGTTAGACTTGAAATATTTTCAATTTATAATAGGTTTGTTGGCACGTAACCCCATCGTAAGTCGAGGAGCACCTGTGCTAAATATGAGTGCAATTGAAGCAGTAATGACGAAAAGAAATACAGAATATGTAGGGGCTTTTCCGAAGTATTGATATTAGTGGGTATTGGCTAATTTTAACCCCTTCAGGGTCCCCAGGCCCTCTCCCAGACTTGTTCTCAGGGTCGCCCAAATTTCAAAAAAAAAAAAAAAAAAAAAAATTCTGATGAAGAGATAGAGAATCTTTTCCCGATCATAATGAAACAAAAAGTATGAAATTTGATGGAAAACTTACGGAATTATGCTCTCACGAAGTTAGTGGTCTCGACGATGTTTACGCATCGGCGATTTTGCCCAATTTGAGCCCTATTTTCAGCCAATTCCAGTGTACTAATCGACAAAAATCATAACTATTTCGCTAGAACTCTATTTTTTCTATCGAATGAGTACAAGAAACCACCCATTTACCAATTTCAGCTATCCAATACAGTGGTCAGAATTTAGCAATTTTGCCAATTTCACACAAATTTCAAAAGATGCCAATCTCCAAATAGGATCCAGAATAAACAAGAAAGACATTCCTGGCACTAAAATAACATTTCCTCTGTTCATTAGTCACGTCCCCACACCCCTCTTACATTCTTTTGCTTTCCACTTTTAATTTTTATTCTCACAAAAATAGAAGATTTACTGTTATGCAGACTACTGCATTAGTGTAGAAATGGTATAAATAATATCGGCACACTTGTGAAAGAATATTAGACTCACCAGTTGACGTGTATTGGACGCTTAGCATAATTTGTTTACATGACTCATGAAATCATAATACAGTGGTCCCCCACTTTTCGTAGTTCCCGGCAATTGTAAAATTCGCCAATCATAGGGGTATTTTTGTATAAACATGGACTCGCTTTTATAGTTGACTCGCGAGTCGTAGTTCATCCGGGGATGCGTACCCACGGCGGGGAGCTGGCGGCAGCCATCTGGTATTGTTTACCATGAGCGAAGGTCCCCTCATGTGCTCCAGCGAAATATTTCATAATATCCATTTATTTTAGTGCTTGCAAGTACTAAATAAGCTCCCCATGGCTCCAAAAAAAGCTCCTAGTGCCAAGCTGTGGTAAAGAAGGTAGAAATAGATTGAATTTAAAAAAACCATCATTGAACAATATGAAAGTGGTACAAGTGTGGCCGAACTGTCCAGGATGTATAAGAAACCCTACACAACCTTATGTTCCATAGTGGCCAAGAAAAAGGAAAAAGGGGAAAGCTGTTGTTGCAAGTGAGTAACTAGGCTGACAAAAATAAGATCACCAGTACGGGAAGGGGTTGAGAATTATTCTTGGTGGGGAAAAATGAGAAACAATTAGCAGGAGATACTCTTATGACTTCGATTATTTGTGAAAAGGCTAGGCAGTTGCATGAAGATTTGGTAAAGAAATTGAGTGAATTTAAGGCCAGCAAAGGCTGGTTTGAGAGATTTAAGAACCGTACTGGCATACACAGTGTGGTAAGGCATAGTGAGGCTGCCAGTTCCGACCACAAGGCAGCTGAAAAAAAATGTGCATGAATTCCAGGAGTACATAGAGGCTGAAGGACTGAAACCTGAACAAGTGTTCAATTGTGACGAAACAGGCCTCTTTTGGAAGAAAATGCCAAAGAGGACCTTCATTACACAAGAGGAAAAGGCAATGCCAGGACACAAGCCTATGAAAGACAGGCTGACGCTAATTTCTGTGCTAATGCTAGTGGGATTTCAAAGTGAAGCCATTACTAGTGTACCATTTTGAAAATCCCAGAGTGTTCAGGAAAAACAATGTTATAAAGAGTAAATTGTGTGTGTTTTGGAAATCTAATAGTAAGGCATGGGGCACGAGGGAAAAATTTTTGTCGAGTGGTTCAATGAGTTTTTTTGGCCCTAGTTAAAGAGTATCCCCCTGGAAAAAGAAATTGGATCTCAAGTGCCTGCTAGTAATGGACAATGCACCTGCTCATCACAGTAAAGTTCTTGCCCCCAAATACCACTCCTCTCCTCCAGCCCATGGACCAGCAGGTTATTGCAAACTTTAAAAACCCACACAAAAGCAATGTTTTACAGGTGCTTGACTGTGACCAACAGACGCTCACTTGACCCTAAGGGAATTTTGGAGAGAACACTTCAGCATCCTCCATTGCATAACCCTTATAGGTATGGCTTGGGAGGGAGTGACTACCAGGACTTTGAACTCTGCCTGGAGAAAATTGTGGCCAGATTGTGTCGACAAGAGGGATTTTGAAGGATTTGGGACAGACCCTAATGAGCCTATGTCTGTTGTAAAATCAATTGTGGCACTGGGGAGTTCCATGGGTTGGATGTGGTTTTGGAGGATGTGGAAGAATGGTGGAAGACCACAATGAAGAGCTCACCACTGAGGAGCTTCAAGAGCTTCAGCAGGAAGAGCAACAGATCGCAGCTCAGAATCTTGCTGCAGAGGAGGAGGAAGAAAATGGGGAAAACAGTGCCTTTTCTTCAGAAATTAGAGAGATTTTTACTAGTGGGGTAAGATGGAAAGCTTTATGGAGAAACATCACCCTAACAAGGTTGTTGCAAGCCAGGTTTGGCAACATGTAACAGTGACAAAGTCTTGGCCATTTTAGGGAAGTGTTAAAGAGACGCCAAAACAAGCCCCTCTCCACAGTTTTTGTGAGACAGTACTCCATTGACTCTCAAGGTGGTCCTAGTGGCATTAAGAAACAGAGAAAGAAGCAACCCCAGAAAAGCTAAAGGTACCGGGGGTGTTGATGGAAGGGGATTCCCCTTCCAAACTATAAAAAATCCACTCTCTCTCCTCCTCCAGTCTCCCATACACTAAGAAGAATCTCCAATAAAGGTAAGTGTTATGCTGTTAATGTTTCTTCATCATTTCCCTTGTACTGTTTAAAGTACTACATGTATATTTCATGTTAAAATTTTTTGTTTTAATACTTCTGGGTCGTCAGGAACGGATTAATTGTATTTACATTATTTCTTATGAGGAAAATTGATTTGTAAATCGTAAATTTCGTTTATAGTAACGGCTCCAGGAACGGATTAATTATGAAAAAACGAGGGACCACTGTATGATCAAACCCACAGGTGGGATTTGATCCCGCCGTCAGAGAGTCTCAAAACTCCAGACCATCGCGTTAGCCACTGGACCAGCTAGCCACAATAAGATTCGTCCAACTAGTATATTTCCCACACCAAGGAAGTTAGCAAAAGGGACCACTGTGACCACAAATGCAAGTTTTTTACAGACGAATCTCCAGCTAGCGTGGCCGTGATGAACTCCAGTGGCTAACGCGATGGTCTGGAGTTTTGAGACTCTCTGACCACGGGATCAAACCCCACCCGTGGTATGGTTTATAATTTGTTTACTTTTGAACTTTGGTAAAAATCAAACATTTCCCACTACTTGAGCCTTTTTCAATACTTTTCATTGAAAAACCAGTCAAAAATCGCAATTTCGTAATAGTCTCCATTCTATAAAATGAACCAGAAAACTAGAATCAAAAAATAAAACCAAAAGAAAATACATGCAAAGTCACTGTTTTAATCCAAAAACAGGCAAAATTTTTTTTTTTCTCATTACGCACTGTGTGCTGCAGGATTTTTTTTTTATACTGCGCACACTGACCCCATAACCCATTTTTTCATATGTAGGCCACCCGCTTTTTCTCACAATTTGAGGGGGCTAGAATTGGCGTACTAGTACATCAAAAAACCCTGGTGCTAAACGAAATACACTTTCCAAACCCGAAAAGGTTAAAAAGATTGGCGTTGCCAAGATTATCAGTTAAATTTTGATATTATCAGTATCGGGTGATTGATGGGTTCGATACCAGTATCATCAAAAAATTTAAAATCAGATTGGTATCACAAAAAAAGTGGGATCCCACACTAGAATATGTATTGAAAAACTGATATACGAAAAGGTGTTCTGGGAAAACAGAGCTACCAACGTGGGTTTTGGCCCCGGGAAATTTTCTGATTTTTCAATTTTTACTGTTATCTACAATACATATCTAAACTGACTGTAAAATTTTTATTTAATATGATCTATGGGAAGTACAATGCCTGCACTTTAAAAGAGGGGTTTGGGATACTGGCTGTTTTGAGGGACATCTAAAATACTCTATCTGGGTTCCTCTTCAAAGACACTGTGTGAATAATGGAGAGAGTTTCTTTTTCTGGATGGTCAATGTGTTAAAAAAAATCTATGAATGAGGGGCCAGTAAATGATGTGTTTCATGAGAGTAGGCAATACTACCCTACCTCAGTGAGAGACGGCCGGTGTATTAAAAATAAATGCTTCGTGTTTTGACTCAAACCCAGGCCAGAGTCAGCAGGAAATGAGATGCCTCTACCTCCTCTTTTGAGATTTTTTCTGCTATATTGATAATATGAAAATTTTAATGGGAAGCAGCTGGCAAGAGACTTGCCTATATCGTTCCTCATTTATTACCCAAAATAAACACTACTTTGCCTTACCAAGTTAGGTGCAGGAAAGCTCTAAAATATGCAGTGTGTTGAGCAACTAGCTGGTGTCAGGGCTGTGCTTTGAAGATGCTATTGTACATCCAGTAAAACTTTCCTGTTTCAACACTTATTCATGCAACATCACTTACTAATAGTTTCAGCAGTTGTACAAATACAGCAAAGTAGGGAGGGTAATGTATAATTAGTGTTATGATGATCTATGGTTATTGTGCTAAATTTTGAGACTGTTAATCTGATAACATCTAATAAATTTTTATTATTTGTAATATTTATGCACAGAACATGCTCTTCAAACTTTTTAATTTAAGTGTTTATATAAGTTAAGTATTTTTGAGTTTCATAAATTTGTGGAAAACCTTAGTTAGGTATGAATAATGCGCCACCAAGCACTGCTTGCTCTCAGTTAGCGAGGGTAGAAAGGTGGGAATGGTGGTCTAGCAGCTGGGGAAGCTGTCACTTTTCTGGGGAGCAGATTAGAGAAAGCTACAAAGAGAGCTACCCAGATTTCGTTCATTTTTTTTTTTTTAAATTTTTCCCTGCAGTACCAATCGTTTTTTTCATTTTTTTACACCATTTTTGTCATATTAAGACAATCTGATTTAAATCGAATTGTGTTCTATTGGTTATCCGCTGTACGTATTTTAAAATCGTTAAAAAATTAAAAATGTCAAGTGTTTAAAACAATGTATGGTACAGGTGCTCCCCAAATTATGGTATAGTTACGTTCCGACGAACATATTTTTGTGTTGACAGTATCAAAGTCGATTTTTTTCTTTTTTTTTTTTTTTTTAATTAACACCTTGACTGTTTCCCACTGAGGCAGGGGGCTTTAAAAAGAAGAAACACTTTTACTACCAAACCCCTCCTTCACTGTCTTGCCAGAGGCAAATCAGTGAAAAAGTAAAAAATAAATTACTGTAACTAAATACTATTATTGAAAAGTAAATAAATGAATTTAAAATTTATCCTATCAATAAATGTTCAGTACTGTACAGTAAAAAAAAAAATTTGCAGTACATTGACTTGATTACCCAAAGATGATTCAGGTACAGTACATGTAGTGATATGTTGTACAGATACTCATCATTAATGTAGTCAGCTGAAAGCACACTGTGCTTGAAGAATGTTGTGAAGCATATATCGAACATTAATTGCCAGAATGTGCATTGCTATCGCACATCAATAAAGTCGAAGATAACTTCACTTACGTGTACGTGTGTAAAGCAAAGAGCATTTGTATATGCATTTGGGTGTGTGTGTGTGTGTGTGTATTTTTTCAGTTTAAATTTTTTCACATTAACTTGTACAGTATTTAAAGTGTCCAGCACTACTGTCTAATATTCACTTTTCTCTTGCACTGGCAGCCCAGGCCATAGGTAAACCTTGAATAGCTCTCCTGTTGGTATTATCGTTGCTCTTTTAAAATCTAGTTGATTGGCTCCTTAAGGTTGAAAGCTAAGTTGTTTGCTTTTGATATGCATTCTGAATTGATTGTATAGATAAGCCTTCATAATTTTTAAGTAACTTGCATGGACAAGCATTGGTGTGTATCTTCAAAACCATGTTTTCTCCATACATTATACAGACAAGCAAAAGTGTATATTTTGAATCTACGTTTTTCTCCATACATTATACATGGAGGCAACTATGAACTCCTCACAGAGCATTGTCTGATTATTTGGTATCCCCAGTATGGAAGACACTAGGGGTTTGGGCCCTGTATTTTTCCCCTCCAGGTTTTGGGGAGCAAGACAGAACGTGGTTTGCTTCACTTATTTCTCAGTGCTTGAAAGAAGGCTGGACATAGAATGCTGTTCTGCAGATCATTTTCAGACACTAATATCACTGGTCCTTTTTATTTTTTGTAAGATAGAACAGTTTAATTTTTTTAACTTTTATTATTTTTTGTTGCCTAACCCCTTAACTGTCCAAACTTAGATCTACATTCACTCGCCCAGCACTCCGAATATTTTGAAAAAAAAAAAAAAAAAGTAAATGAAGAGGACATTTTTTACATAAAGGAAAATTTTATAAAAAGAAATCTTACGGAGATATAAGGCCAAAAAAATGGGTGTTTGCGCTCACTTGCGGCAACATGAACCCGCTGTTTTGTTTGCACAATTTTTGCCGAAAAACCTTTTTTTTTTTCCGGTTTTTTTTAATTTGTAAAATTTTTTTACTTTCCCTGATAATTACAATTTGAAAGTAGTTCTTGGGGTTTTCCATAGTTAATTTTTGTTCTGATACTAAAATTTGGTATTGAAAAAGTACTCAGATAGTCACAGACACGTGACAGGTGAACAAATTTACCTACCCTTTGGTCACAAAACTATTATCTAAAAATATATTGTATTTTTTTATAGGCCCCCGCAAAAGTTTTTTGGGTATTTATTTATTTATTTTTTTATTTCTTTTTTTTTAATTTGAACAACCCGAGGTACAAAAAAAAACAGGTAAGAGCACATGCCAAAAAACACTTGTATGCATAGCATTACAGGCGGGTTAAAATTAACCCCTTTAAAAATTTAAATTAAACAATGATTTAATCAGTGAAAAAACATTAATTTTAAACCAAAAATAATAAAAACACAAATGAATAAAACAAAGACAGGGAATTTTGGGTTTCAAGGGATGCGGGACATTTAGTAGAATGGAGAAATTTTTGGTATGTATTTAAAAATTGCAAAAATTAGATTGGGTCTTAGGTTTAAAAATTAAATTTTATATAATTGTGAGAAACATTTAAGATAAACAATTTATAAAATTTCATTTTTTTCAGTATTTATTTGGGTTTTGGGGGGAAGAAGGGGATCTTTGAGAAGGACCCTTTAATTTATAACAGGTAGCTTTTTTTTTATATTTACAGGGAAGAATTCCCGATTTTAGGGCCCTTTTTTTGTGAAATTTAGTTTTTTGCAAAAGCATTAAAATGGAAAACAGGAACAAAGAAGAGTGAACTGGCCTTGTGTTTATGGGCAAGTGTTCTGTTGAGGGTTTGGGAAGGGGAAAGTTTGGGGGGGAGGGTTTTTAACAAGTTAAGTGTTCTATGTATGTAATAGGGGCACAAAAAGTATGGATTTTTTTGTATGGTGAGAAAGGTTTTTGGTTTTAATATTGGTGGGGGTGTGCTGCCTTATGGGAAATTTTTATCATTCTGCTGCACCTTTTGGGTTTTTTAATTAGTGGTCCCGGATGGTTTAAATTTTTGTTTAGCCCCATGCAAAAAATTCCATAGGTGAATAGGGGTAAATAAGAGAGTGATATAGGGCCAGGGGGGCTTTACTGTGGGAAAAATAGTACCGATCTTCGAAAAGTATGCATATGGTCTTGGAAATTTTCTTAGAAATTTTTTTTAAATGTGTAGAAAATTTTATCATTAACAAGGTGGATTCCTAAGAATTTTCCCTCTTTAGCTTTGTGATAGGCGATCCGTTTATCATTATGTTAAGAGGACATCTGTAGCTCTGTTACCAAACTGAATGAAGTAGGTTTGTCAATGTTTAGTGTAATTTTGTTAGTCCCTCATCCGGGTAGATATTTTCTGTAATTCGGTATTTACAGTATTGACTAGCATGACGGGGCTCGGGTGAGAGAAGACGTATGTAGTGTCATCGCAAATAGTGGGGGTTTTGATAAATTGCGAAGCATTTGGTAGGTCATTTATGTATAGGAGAAAGAGAAAGGGCCAAGGACACTTCCCTGTGGACACCAACTGAAATTTGGGGCTGTGCGGAAGAGTTTGCCCCATTTTGTACACAAAATTGGCTTCTGTTGCTGAGGTATGACTTGAGGTAGTTGAGGAGTGCCCTCTTATACCATAGTGTGACATTTTATTGGAGCAAGTCATGGTCAACTGTATCAAAAGCTTTACGAAAGTCAATGAAGATCCCCCCAGTGGGACTTCTTTTTCTCTATTGCAGTGAATATTTCTAGCATGGTATAAAGCATCATTAGTATTTTTATAGCCTGAATCCAAATTGGCAGGGGTTGAGTATTTTTGGGAGATGAGGTAGGAGTGATTCGTTATGAATTAATTTTTCGAAGATTTTTGAGAGAGGGTGTAAGTTGATATGGCCTATAGTTTTTCAACTCTGTTTGGTCTCCTCCTATATGGATCGGGGACCCTTGCTATTTGAGAACTGAGGGAAGGTGGAGGTTTCCCAAGGGAAATTTGTTAAAGGGGTTTTGCAATGATTGGTGATAGCACTTGTGACACTTTTTTGTATATAAAGGGTGGTAATATATTTAAATCTCCTGCCTTGTTTTTTAGTGTGTTGATAAAAAGGGGAGACTTCAAGGGGTTAGTCGGAGCAGGAACAGTGTGTTCGGGTAGTTGCCAGTGAGGTAGTCATTGTGGGGTATCTGAGCTTGGGATTTTTTTGGGCAAGGTTTTGTCCTATAGTGGAGAAAAATCATTGAGTCTGTTTGCTGTTTCTGTTGGTGGGAGTTGGGGTTCATCTGATTTTGCTAATTTTATTTCGCTATCTCGTGATATCTTTTTTGTTCCTAGAATTTCTGATAGGGTTTTCCAGGTCTTTTTTATATCACCTCGTAAGTTGGATAATCTGTTCTCATATGTGGGAGTATATAATGCGTAATAATAATAATAAGTTCCCTTGAAGCATGATGCAAGACATGTCACTCCACTGCTGACAGTGCAGCTAATGGTGATATTTGATGAGCGTACACTGCCTTTGCTTTATTTGTTTTCACTGTTACAAACAAACATGGTTTTCTGTCTGTTTAGCTCTCTGTCTATGTGTGTGTGTGTGTGTGTGTGTGTGTGTGTCTGTCTTTCTGTCTGCCTGTGTGTGTGTTTCTGTCTGCTTGTCTCTGTTGTCTCAGAGAGTTGCTCATGAACCAACTGGTATTACACACGATCACGTCTGCTTCCTTAACAAGTGAAAATGCGTATTACTTGACAGTTGCCAGTCATGTTTATAATGCATTATATCTACAAGCACAGTATAGCACTCTGTCTGGATTTTTTGGGTTATCCTAGGTAATTTACACTATGTATAATTGTATTTACATGTGTGTTTCTGTGAGATAGAGACAGATAGAAACAGAGATAGATAAACAGACAGACGGAGATAGAGACAGCCAATCAGCCAACCTGCCGAACACATATTACACGTTCCAGAATTGCTTCTTTTTACTTAGGGCATGGGTTATAGGACATTCTGGCAGGATGATACTACAAGTGGTACCAAAATTGGAAGGATGTTGCACATGGGTTATTATCGAGGTTTTTTATATTTCTGCAAGCACTTGTGGCCACTTCCACCTCAAAGCCACTAAACTCAGGGTCAACATCACTTTCCTCTTAAAAGGGGAGTGTTAATACAACATATCATTTAATCCTTGGTCTTTTGCTGTGCTGTTTGCTCTAGCTGGCTCTCATTGAACTGGTGCTCCCACAAGGTAGTTAAGTGTTCCAATTTTTTTAAAACTGCACACACCGAGGGTTAAGACTCATTCTATGCTGACCAGGCATCTCAGGCCAATCATGCCAAATTTAGAGGCAGGAAAAAATAAAACATAGATCTATGTTTGGAGCACTACGGGAAGAATGTAGATCTACGTTTGAACAGTTATAACCAATCATTACAAAGAATAAAAATTTTCTTTTGTGAAATCAATCTTTTTCTACTGGGCCTCAGATGTACAGTACAGAGTTGTACTTGCACGAATAAAATTTTACATTAGTTTTCAAACATACTCTTGTTGAATTAGTTTTACTCCATATCCAGGTCTGTTTGTATGCTGTAAATAGCCTTTCTTGACGATCCAACAACGTTGTATACTTTAATCGTGTGTTTAACATTATAGTACAGTGGACCCTCGCCTAACGCATTAACCCGTTCCTAAGAGCTCAACATTAGGCGAAATTACGTTAGGCGAATTAATTTTCCCCATAAAAAATAATAGAAATAAAATTTAATCCTTCCTGACACCCAAAGTATGAACAAAAAAAAAATTTTTAACCACATAAATTTTAAATTTTTTAATACACACAAACTGAAAAAGACATGCACAGTTACGTGACACTTACCTTTATTGAAGATCGGTGATGATTGATGGGAGGGGAGGAGGGAGTATTGATAAAGTTAGTGTTTAGCAGGGGAATCCCCTTCCCTTAGGACTTGAGTGGCAAGTCCTTTCTGGGGTTACTTCCCTTCTTTTTTTAATGCTACTAGGCCCAAAGCTTGAAGTCCTGGACCTCTGTCGCACAACAAAACTGTCCATAGGGGCCTGTCCCTTTCCCTTCCTTTATGACATTCCTGAAAGTGTTTCAAAAAATTGTCACAGTTGGATTCCTCAACTGGCAAAAGGATTCCCAGGGTTAGCCTAAAAACCCTTCAAAATCTCTTTTGTCACACATTCTGGCCACAGTTTTCTTCCAAGCAGAGTTCAAGGTCTCTTAGTCACTCCTCCCAAGCCTTACCTATAATGTTTACAAAATTTGAGGATGCTAAAGTGATCTTTCCAAAACTCTCTAAGAGTCAGTTGATTTCTGTGGCACTACAAAGCACCTTCAAACATAGCTTTGTGTACATTTTCTTGAAGTTAGAAATGACCTGCTGGCCCAAAGGGCTGCGGGAGAGGAGTGGTATTAGGAGGCAAAAACTTGACCTTAATGAAGCTCATTCCACAGAAAGTCACTCTGCCACGTCTGAAGGAAGGGCCAGGGGCATTGTCTAATACCAGGAGGGGACTTAAGGTCTAATTTCTTTCAATTAGGTAATTTTTTACAGTGGGGGCAAATGCATGGTGTAACCGTCCCTAGAAAAAGTCCCTAGTGACCCATGCCTTACTGTTGCCCTCCACAGGACACACAAATTAAGCCTTGAGGACATTGTTTTTCCTGAACACACTGGAAGTTTCAGAGTGATACACCAATAAAGGCTTCACTTTGCAATCACCACTACATTGGGAACACATCAACAGAGTAAGCCTGTCTTCATAGGCTTATGTCCTGGGAGTGCCTTTTCCCCCCTGAGTAATGTAGTCCTGTTTGGCATTTCTTCCAAAACAGGCCTGTATTCGTCAAAAATTAAACACTTGTTCAGGTTTCAGTCCTTCCTGTCTATGTACTCCTTGAATTCTTGCACATATTTTTCAGCCGCTTTGTGGTCCGAACTGGCAGCCTCATCATCCCTTATCACACTTTTATGCCACTACGATTCTTAAATCTCTAAAACCAACCTTTGCGGCCTTAAATTCACTCACATCATCACTAGTTGCAGGCATTTTTCTAATTAAATCGTCATGCAACTTCCTAGCCTTTTCACATATGATCGCTTGAGAGATGCTACTGTTTTTCGTTTATCCACACCAATAACAGTCTCTCAATATCTTCTATCACTTGCATCTCTGTTTCGAAAACAAATTGCATCTTTGGCAAGAACAGCTTCCTTGATTGCTATTTCTTGGCCACAATAGTAGCGATGGTTGAATTGGGGTTTTGTGTACAACCTGGCCAGCTTCGAGACCCTGCACTCCACTTTTATACTTACAATATCTCTTTCTTCATTTTTTTTTTTTTTTTCAAAAAATCGGCCGTCCCACCCAGCAGGTGACCCAAAAAAGAAAGAAAACCCCAAAAAGAAAATACTTTCATCATCATTCAACACTAGTAGTTGTAGACAGCACCCCCCCAGGGAGGTACACCGTCCTGCCAAGTTTAGTGAAAACGAAGCCAGTGTTTTAAATGGTAGGATTGCTGATGTCTTTGTCTGTCTCATAAATTGCAAGATTCAGGCAGTCTTGCTAACTCTACTTACACTTAGGTCAAAACTACACATACATTACACATTTATTCATACAACTCATCTGAGTTTTCTTTGATTTATCTAATAGTTCTTGGGCCCTTTTTAATTTTCTTTTATTCCATGGGAAGGAATAAGAATCTTTCCCCGTAAGCCCTGCGTGTTGTAAAAGTTTCAAATAAAATGCCGGGGAAAAATGGGGTAGTAACCCCTTTTCCTTAAAAATTACTAAAAAGAATAAGAAAAGAAAATTTGTCTCTTTTTTCCCATATTCATAGTAAATCTCACTCTTTTTGCTGTAGGTTTGGCACTAAAGCTTTCTTGGGGCCCATGGTGATTTTATTTTGCAGGGCAGTCACTAAAAAGGCTGTAAATAATATGAAATGTTCCGATTGTATGCTTGGAAGCGACCGTGGTGGCTGGCTTGGGTAAACACTGGCACCCAGGGAAACAAAGTGGGGGGCTCGGGCTGCATTTTGATGTGTTTCGAACAATCGCATTGAGTGAGTTTTTTAGCGCTAGCGAGGCAAAATTTTTGTTTTAAAAAACGTATCGCTAAACGGATTTAACGTTATGCGATGTGTTCGTTAGCGAGGGTCTACTGTATACTGAATGTACTGATATGTACTTGTACACTAGGCTCCTGTTACTTGAATTCACATTTTTTTCTTTAATTTTTTTTTAACACACTGGCTGTCTCCCATTGAGGCAGGGTGACCTGAAAAAGAAGCTTTCATCATCATTCACACTATCATTGTTTTGCCAGAGGTGTGCAGATACACGAGTTTAGCTGTCATTCAAAACAGCAAATTTCCCAAACTCTTCCTTTAGAGTGCAGGCACAAAACTCCCCTACCCCAGGACTCGAGCCTGCTACTCTGAATCCCTTCACAAAATATTACCCTGCTCATACTCGAACAGCTTGTCAAATCCCAAAAACCATTCATATTCCACTCCTGTCTAACACACGCTCACATATGCTTGCTAATGCCAAGCCCTTTGCACAAAAAACCTTCTTTTCCCTCTCCTTCCATCCATTCCTAGGATGACCCCTGTCCTGCCTTCCCCCACTACAGATTTATGCACCCTCAAAGTTCATTGTATTTTGTTCTATTCTCTCTAAATGATGAAACCCCCTCAACAACCCCTTCCCTCAGCTCTGAATAATACTCTTAGAAAACTCCACACCTAATTTCCACACTACGAATACTCTGCATAAATGTTTATAACCACACAATGCCCTTGGGGGACACATCCCCACTCCCTCCACCTCCTCACTGCAACATTTATAACCCATGCTTCATACCCAAATATAAGTGTTTGTATCACTATACTGTACATTCCCTTCTTTGCCTTCATGGATAATGTTCTTTTGTCTCCATAGATACCTCAATGCACCACCCACCTTTTTCCCCTTCATGAATTCTGTGGTTTACCTCGTCATTCATATACCCATCTGCCGACACTCCACCCCCAAATACCCAAACACATTGACTCTTCCATACCCCCTCAGTCCCTCTAACCCTAATATCCATTTTTTCTTGCCTAACTCCTTTGATAACACACCACCTTACTATTCCCCTATATTCCCTTTCAACTTTCTTCCTTTACAACTCCCTCCCAAACTTGTCACTAATTCTTTGCAACATTTCTGCAGAATCTCCCAAAACACAGTAACGTCCACTACCAAAATAACTGTCAACTACCATTTTGTATTTGAAATGCATTTTTTTAATCCCACCCCTCTCCCCAATACCCTAACATTTACTTCTTTTGCAGTCCTATCTATAAATATGTTAAAGAACCAAGGTGAATTACGCATCCAGTCTAAAGCCCTACTTTTACTGGAAGGTAATCTCCCTCTCTCCTACACCCCTCTTACCTGAGCCTCACTATCCTCATAGAAACTCTTAACAGCATTTATGTCTCATCACCTGTTCCATACACTTACAACATCTAAACCCCATTGCTCCTCTTCCACCATTTCATAATCCTTTTCTAATTCCATAAAAGCAATGAAAACTTTTCTAAATTGTTTTCACTTAAAACTTCACTGTAAACACTTGGTCTGCACATCACCTCCTTTCCTAAATAAACCTTTATGAATTTGCAATCCTGCTCTCTATCTTTCCCCAAATTTTCAAATAAAAAACCCCGCCATACACTACCTGGTATACTCAATAGGGTTATTCTCCTATAATTTTTACTATGTAAAACTGTTATCCCTAGGTACCTTTCCCTCTTTCGTACAAATTTTTAAAAATAGTACCAACCACTCCAAAACACATCCCCACCTGCTTTTAATATTTGTCATTATCCCATCATTCCATCTGCTTTATCCCCTTTCATTCTACCCAATGTCTCATGCACCTCCCCCAACTCACATCTGGCTTTTCACTTCTAAAAGATGTTAAAACCATCCTGGCCAATGCATTAAGTTACTGCCTCGCTCTCTTTATCAACATTTAACCATTCCTCAGAATTTTCCCGCCATCTTCCAATATCTCCAACTTCCCCCTCAGCTAACTCCCTCTTCTTGCTTTGAACTGTCAATCCATTTGTTCCTTAGGCTTTCCTCAAGCTTTTTATCCCCCTCCAGAACTTTTTTCTTATTCTCAACAAAATTTTTCTGACAGCACCTTACCCACTCATTTATTTGCTCTCTTTTTGCACCCCCCTTGCCATTCTCTTCACCTCTCTGTTCTCTACATATACTCCACCCTTCTTATATATCACTTCTCT
>NW_026506334.1:0-15118 GCF_026875155.1 Cherax quadricarinatus
TTTGTTATCTCATACATCCTAAACCCTTATCATAGTGTCCAGTAGCTACGACAGGCGGAGATACCTGCCTAAACCCCGGTTGCCCTTGGCTGTGTAACTGAGGGGTTTATAGGGTTTAGCAAATTGTTTCTAGAACCTTCAAGTTTTTTTTATGATAGGGGGAAATATTGGGGCTATCGGCTGCAGTTTTTTTGCAATGCTTTTATGCCACCTTTGTAGAGTGGGGCTTTTCTGATGCTTTTTTGAGTGTGGGATACCCCTGTGTCCATGCTCCCCCTCCATAAATGATAAAGGGCCCACGTAAAAAAGGGCTTCTTTGTTTCTTGAGAACGCGAGTTCCACGAGCTGAGTCGGGGCAGAGTCTTGGGGTGTTGGGATAATACAAAAGATTTTTGAGAGCCCAAAATTTTGGGTCACAGTCATAAAGAATTTAATTTTAGATTGTCGACCCTTTAGTCTAGTTAATGGTCAAAAAAACTGAGTCGAAATGGGATTTAAACTCACTCATTTTTTTGCTGCCATGGGTGTACGTCCATCTCCCCAAGAGGAGTCCACTACGTAGTTTTTAAAAACCCTTTTAATTTTGGCATAAAAAAAAAGCTTTTTTTTTTTTTCATTTGCTTTTAGTTTTTCCTAAATTTTTTAAATCATTAAGTTTCCTTTTAAGCTTTAAGTTCGACATTTGCTATTTCTTGACCAGTGTTTCACTTTTTATTTCAAATAATTGGCCCCTCTCAACGCTCGTGATTCTTCACCTTTGCCTGTAAAAAGACATCACTCCTTTCTATTTACACTTCCTTTCTCTTTTTTAAACCTTTGGCGAGATAGATACATCAAATTCTTTTATGGTTGTTTACCACTTTTAGCACTCGATCTGGAAAAAAAAATTAAATAACGAGGGGAAGAGTCGACTTAAGGGCAAAATTGTTATCACGCTTTGCTCGATGACAACTAAATGCCTTTTGAAAAAATATTAATCAAGAGCCGCAAGGGCCATGAAAGAACAACACTGCTGTGGTAGGTATTCCTGGTTTCTGGGGTGAACTCAATTTTATCAAATAAAGTACCTTTTTCATCTTTCCTCACCAGACACCATTCTTATTAACCACATCAGAAACCTTTTTCCCGGAAGCGGTTGGTAAGTGGGAAAGATCAGTAAGGAAATAATTTTGCGCTCCCTTTAATTAGTACAAGCTTTTGATAAAACCAACGTTTAAGAAATTTAAACTAGCTGCCCGAAATGCCTAGCCATGCAGGGGTCCTAGTGCCCCCTCTTAATCATATTTATAACATTAAACCCACAAACCCAAAAAACCCGTAAACCCCACTGTAACCCTTTAAAAAGAATAAACTTGAACTGAATTGAATTGAAAAGCCACAGGAAAAAAAAACTCACCTGTGAAAGGACATAGGTTTTGAGCGATCAGGTGTAAACACCTCGCTTCCCTGAGATGGGATTCATTTTGCCATTGTACAAGATCCTGAGGGATCCTAAACGCAGGCTGCCAGCTGCGACCCTCTGCATCGTATCATTGCACCTTCTCTCACACTGGATAAACAAAACAAAACCAAATGGTAAAGAGAAAAACTATCACCACTTAAAACAATTGACACACTATTTAAAAAGAAAAAATATTATACAATCTTATAAGACAAATAAGTGGAAGAAAGTGGAATAAAACAGACGATGGAAAGACACAAAATACGGACCATAACGTGATACCTTGACAGACCGAAAACTATTCACAGCTGTTATTGACTTTGTGAAGACCAACTTATAGGCGAAAAATAATCTCTCTTTTTTTCCAAGACAAATAAGTAACAACTGTACAAAAAAATACTTATACAATATAGACAATATAAAATAACATACATATAGAAGGAAAAAATATATGAAAAAACTAGTAAACAAATATTAATAAGGCATTAAAATATGTCATTAGAACAGGACAAGAGTCTGATGCTCTGTTTATTCATGTGAGAAATTTCAACCACCCAAATGATTTACAAGAAGCTGATAAAGTTGTGTCAAGCAAGTCTATGTTTGACAGAGATATAATTGAATCAAGCTTTATAAAGCTGATAAAGTTGTGTCAAGCAAGTCTATGTTTGACAGAAATATAACTGAATCAAACTTTATAAAGCTGAAAAACTTGTGTCAAGGAAGTCTGTGCTTGACAGAAATATAATTGAATCAAGCTTTATAAAGCTGATATAGTTGTGTCAAGGAAGTTCATGCTTGACTTAAATATAATCAAGCTTCATAAAAAAATAGTATAGATTTTAAAAATAATATTATTTCAAAGTTATATTAATTACATCATTTATAATTAAATATATTTAGGAAGAATTCGAGCTATGCATGAGAGGTCCTTGATACTCCCACCCCACAGTATACTGAGACAAATGTAATGTCAAATGTAAGGGAATATCTCGCGCTAACAAGTCTTCTGCTGGTCGTTATCTTTTCTGGTCATTTATAGCATGAGAAATCCAGACAGAAACTTGGAAGTTCATTATGTTTTTCACATTGGAATGTTTTTTTCCCTTGTTTTACTGTGACATTATCCGCCGGGGGACAATTCCAAGGTCGGCCCCGCAGATACCCAAAACCGCGGTTTGGTACCCAAACCCTTTATAAGGCCGTTTTAGTGGTACATACCATACATGCCTTCATGTTGGGTTTTGGAGCGGCGTATGAAGGGGAAGCGTTAACAACGAGTTGTGTGATGGTGACCATATGGGTGGCAGTGTTTGGTGACCCAGTATGGGATATAAGTGTTTTTTGTTGACAAAGTCTGGGTGGAAGTGTGGAGACCCATGTATGTGGTAGAGGTTGGTGACCCAGTGTGGGTGGTATGTTGGTGACCATTGTGGGTGATAGATTGGTGACCCTAGGTGGGTGTGTGCTAGCGTTGGTGACCTAATGTGGGTGGTATTGGTAGGAGACCCGTGTGGGGGTAGTGTGTTTGGTGGTCCCTTTGGGTGGTAGTGTTTGGTGAACCCAGTGTGGGTGGTAGTGTTGGTGAACCCAGTGTAGGATGGTAGGAAGGTTTATTTTTGGTGACCCCGTGTGGGTGGTAGTGTTGGTGACCCAGTGTTGGTGGTAGTGTTGGTGACCCAGTGTGGGTGGAGGTGACGAAGTGGGTGAGTGTGCAGTTAGTGTGGGCAGTAATTAGGATGGCTGATGGCTACATGACTATTGGTGTAGATGGCATGTTAGAATGTGTGTGGGCAAGGTGTGGGCATGGGACTGTGGGAGTGGGGCAGTGAGGGCTAGAAGCTGTGAGGGAGTGGTAATGGGAAGCATGAGTAAGGTGTGGTGAGGGAGAAGAGGCACTGTGAGGGAGTGGTAAGGGAAAGCATAGAAAGGTGTGGTGAGTTGCACATGTGTCTAATTTATCAAGCAGTCATATACCCATATATTTCATGATGTACATGGGAAACATAAATGTTGTGTTTATTGTAAGGAAGAGAGTGATCAACAGTGTGCAGTGAGTGTGTGTAGTATACAATGACTGCCTCTCACCCCTCTGTACGGTGACCCTCCCGCACCTCCCATAACTCCTCATCGTAAGCTTCCCCCACCAAACTACATGCGCCTCCAACATTCAACTCCATCTCACCCACCCAACTCCCAGAGATTGGACAAATATATGAGTGGGAGGGGCTGGGTTTGATTGTGTCATTGGTTGGACGTGTACTAAGCTCTGTGAAGACCTGTTTGCGCGCTCTCTACGAATGAAGCAAGATGCCCCATCGAGCAACTTTAAACCACTTTTACCAACACTTAAGGAAAATTGAGGATTGGTGCGAAGATGGTGATGATTCGCGACTGACCGAGGAAAACAATGAAGATTCGTAGTAGTCCTCCGTGTTTTGAAGTCCTCAAGGTCAAGAAAGGGAAACTGGACAGTGGCTGACAGCAGGGAACGAAGTTGACGTTCCAGAAGACGCATGGAAAGGTAGAAACGATGAAGAAAGAAAAGAGACTGCCGTGGGAAACTGTTGTGGAAAACTACTAATACATTCTCCGTGCTCCATCAACCAAAAACGAATTTGAGTCGACTTCTGGGAACGTCCACGAGGACGAAACGACAACCAGGAAGGGTAAGAATATTGTTGTTGTTGGGGATAGTCCAAGTTAGGTATATTGAAGGGCGTTCTGCTTGCAGGACAGTAAAGGAGACAAGAGAGTTTTGCTTTCCTGGGGCTGGGATGGAGGATAATGATAAGCCGTCATGGATAACATCATGAGAAGGAAAATGGTAGAAATCCTATCAACATCTGTCTCAGGTGCAGGAGGTAACGATGTATTGGCAACGTAAGGAGAGAAGACCTGATTAGGCAGTATAGGCAGCAAAAAGAAATAATTAGGAGGAAGGGTGTAGGTGAACCCTGTCATATGTGTATTTTTGACATAGAGAGGAGTGGAAATGAATGGTATTGTCCAGGGCAATTGGTGACAAGTTGCTGCTGGACAAGATACGTAAGGAAAATGCGGTAACATTCATCATTGACAACGCTGTGGGACTTTGGAGGTACTTTTTCTTATTTTCGCCCCCCATGCAGTTTTTTTTTTTGAATACTTAGATTAAACAAAAAACACAAAACGAAACAACTCAAATACGAATAAACAAACAAACCACCAACCACCATCTCCCATGTTCATTGCCAGTTTCGGGGCTGTTCGATTCCTGCTGATGGAAATCCAAAAAGCAAACAACCCATGCCTCCAAGCCCAGACAGCCAGTGACTCGTGAGTATCACCCCTTCAACTAGGACCTTTGTGTGGGAGGCACTTGGCCACATGCATATGGAGGGAGCTGTCAGGACTTTAAACAAGGAAAGAGTTAGTGGTATGGGTTTTGGCAGGAAAACAGTGAAGTCCCCAGTGAAGTAAAATTATGATTCTAAGGGAACTAGTAATAAGCATAAAGAGGTGGAAATTGACAAGCCATGACATGGGGGATAAGACAGTAATAAGTTTAGTAGAAAAAACAGGAAGAGGGGAGGCCCAGGAAGGGAAAAGGGAAAAGGAGTCTTTCAATGTTTATTATGCTAATAGCCTAGTGCGTAGGAATAAGATGGACGATGTTGAGACTAGTGCTAAGTGCAGGTAACATGATTATATTGCCTTAACTGAGACTGGTTTAATTAAAAAAGTCGGGACAATGCCAGCGGAATGTCACATTCATGGTTTTTAAATTGTTCCAAGGGGGGTAAGAATAGAAGTATCGGGGAAGGGGGGTGGGTGGAAAATTGTATGTCCGAGATCGCATGAACTGTTGAATAAAAACGGGGGATTAAAGTCAGAAGTAACACATACAGCAGTCGGATAGATTTTTCAGAGGGGTATGAAAAATCTGATTTTAGGACTGATATACCATCCCCCCAAACTTAGATAGGACCAAGGGAGACTACTATGGGCAGAAATTGTTTAAGGCCACAAGGCACGATAATGTAGTAATTCTAGAACTTTACTTTAGTCATATTGATTGGAGAATTTCTTAACTGGAATTTAGAATCATAAACGACTTCTTAGAAGTAGTTATTTTATCAGGATGTTTTTTGAAGTCGTTTGTGACAATGAACCTACAATGGGAAATAACCTGCTTGACTTCGTTCTAGGCAAACAATGAATCCTTGTTAATAATTTAGAAATATCATAGGAACTGGGTGCTCTAGCGACCACAAATCAATTACATTTAGGCATGGGATGGAAGTAACGAAAAAAAAAAAAAAACTAGTCAGCAATAACTGCAGTAACAGTCCCAGATTTTTCCGCTTAGCAGATTACAATGGGCTTACAGAACACTTATCATCTGTTGACTGGGGTATACGCAAGAGATTATCAATATGACAGTTTTTCTGAACACTATACATGCTTACTCAAAGAAAAAACGTTTATCGCCATAGAAAGAAATATAGATCAATAGAAAATGACCCAAAATGATGAATAATAGGCTCAAAATTCTACTAGGGCATAGAAAGTTGAACTTTATTAGGCGTATCAAAAGAGGTGAGGGTCATCTTATGAATCAGTATATTGACAATAAGAGGGGCATTTAAAAAGGGATAAAAAAGCTAAAAGGGACTATGAAATTAAAGTTGCTAGGGAATTCTAAAATTTTAAAACTAACCCAAAAAGATTTTTCAGGTCTATAGAACAAAAGTTAGAGATAGATAGGTCCCCTTAAAAATAACTAAAAAAAAAAAAAACAAATGGGCATCTACTTGACAAAGAGAATGAAATGTGCTCGATTTTAAATAATTATTTTCTCTCAAGTTTTACACAGGCTTCCACAATTAATTTTTAACAGTGGGCTAATAAGAAGATAAAATTAGTAACATCACAGTCCACTAGTGAAATGAGTTTGTGAATCAGATAGACAGACTGAAGCAAAATAAGTCGCCCGGGGTCCTGAGAGTGGTTTTTTCAAGGGTACTTAAGGAATACAAAATGTAGTCTGTGAACCAATTAACTAATATTTTTAATTTATCTCATCTCTTCAAACAGGTGTAGTGTCTGATATGTGGAAAGAATGGCTCTGTAATTCCTATTTTTTAAAACAGGAGACAAGTCGTTAACCCGTTCAAATTAACCGCCCAATAACCTTACCCTCAATTGTAGGCAAATTACTAGAGCAATTACAGCTGAGATTCTAAGAACGCCATCCCTCCGGGATAAGCATAGCTTGATTAAATGATACTCCAGCATGGATTCATCACAAGAGGCCGGTCTTGTCTAACTAATTTAATAACTTCCTTCAGTCAAGCTTTTGAGGCTGTTGACCCACGATAAAGAAATTTTATATTATTACTTAGATTTTAGTAAGGGCTTTTGATAGAGTTCCCGCACCATAACTCTTAAATGAAAGTGGCAGCTCATAGGATTGGGGGAAAAGTGCTATCGTGGATGGGAGTCATGGCTCACAGACAGAAGCAGAGAGTGTCCATAAATGGGGTTAAAATCCGAGTGGGGATCTGAACAAGTGGCTTCCACAGGGATATCAGTCTTAAGGCCCGTTGTTGTTTAATAAATAATACCAATGATCTTGATGAGTGGAATTACTAGTGATATGGAGCAAATTCGCGCCCGAAGACACAAAGATAGTAGGATAATTGATTCAACAGATGTTATGGAACTTCAGGAGGATTTTAAACAAGCTCTTATTCTTGGCAGAAAATTGGCAGATGCAGTTCAATGTAGATTCAAAGCAAGGTTCTGAAGCCGGGGTGTCCATAACCCTAGCACTTATAATTAAATGATGTAGAACTTAGGCATACAGATTGCAAAAAGGACTTGGGGGTTAAGGTGAAGCAGCAACCTCAAACAAGACAGCAATGCCTAAGCGTACGTAATAAGTGCAAATAATTACTGGGATTAATATCAAAAAGTGGTAAGCAAACAGAAGTCCAGAGGTCCATATCGAGCATATAACATCATTATAAGAGAGGCCTCACCAGATTATGCAATGCAATAAGCAGCTCAATTCCTGGTCTCCATAATTGCAGAATGGACATAAATTCTTAGAAAACATTCAGCGAAGGATGACTAAATTAATACAATAGCATTAAAATCTTCCTTAAGAAAGAAAGAATTGAAGACTCTTAAGTTTTCATACATTCACGAGTTGTTAAACGAAGAATTGAGGGGAGACCTGCTCGAAGTGTATAAGTGGAAGAATAGGTAATAATAAAGGGGATATTAATAAGGTCTGAGGATGTCTCTCCAAAGAGTACCAGCAGTAAAGGAATTAAAATTAGATAAGTTTAGATTTAGAAAGGACATAGAAATTATTTTGATTGGAAAATAGGGTAGTTGATGAGTGGGATACTGTCTACCTATTTGGGTTATTGAGGCTAGCACTTTGGGTAGTTCAAATTTAGGTTGGATAAGTACATGAGAGGGAGGGGTTGGATTTGAGTGGTGGAGGTCTTTTTTTCCACATCAGAGCTTAGTTTCTTGGGTAGTAGCATTGAAAATTGGGTTTGGTTGGCAAATGTTATGTTAGTGGGATATATTGTAAAGACCTGCCTAGTATCGCAACAGGCCTCCTGCAGAGTGTTCCGCCCTCCTTTCTAATGTTATATGTATCGGGAAGTTAATTCATGGTAGTTTTGGGTAGGATTGTTGGTAAGGACCCTGCCTTGTAGGCCAGTAGGCCATATCTGCAGGTTTGCTTTCTTCTTTCTCTTTCTTCTCCATCTTATGTTCTTATGATAAGACTTCTCCGTTTGGAGGTTTTAAAAAAAAAAAAAAAAATAACCCCCCGGAGGTTAGCAACCCAGATAAACCCAATAAAGAGTCAGTGCTCATGGCGAGGACTGTCTGTCTTATTCCATTTTGGTCCTCAATCTTGTCCCCTCAGGATGCGGCTCAAACTAGTCAACTATCACCAAGGTACTTATTTTACAACCAGGTAACAGACAAAAAACCGGGTGTAAGAAATGCAATCGAAATGTTTCCACTCCCCTGCCAGGAATCTAACCTGATCCGAGGACGCTTGGAGGGTAAAGGCCAAAACCCTGAAAAAATCGAGAAAATTGTAGCATTCTCGAGAAAAGGTAAATCTCTGTTCAACTCATAAAAATATCCGAGAAAAAATGAAAAGTTTACAACCCCCGTAAAACTTTCAGCTGAGAAGCGGGGGGGCGGGGGGGGGGGGACGGGGCGGGGGGCGGGGGGGGGTGGGGGGGGCTGTGGGGGGGGGGCGGGGGACGTGCGGGGGGCGGGGCGGGGGTGATCTTGAAGTAAGAGAGGGTGAGAGTAGGAGAGTAAATACTTATGAGAAAAATGGAGGTGTCAAAAAAGAGAGTGTGGGTGCTCGGTTGGGGGATGCAGCAGAAGGGGCAAGCGAGGGCTCGGGGCATGTGGGGCAATGCTGGGTGAGTGGCATGGGGCGGTGCTGGCAAAGGTGTCTGCACGTGTAATACCTGAATAAACTTTCTATGTTGGGCTTGAAGCTGTGGGGGAGTGGTGGAGTGAAAGCTGTTGGGGAGCGTGTGAGTTAAATGTAAAGCTGTGGGGGAGCAGTGTGAGTTAAAGCTGGTGAGGGAGTAGGTGTGAAAAGTTGTGCTTGACAGTAGCGTGGTGTGAATAGTGACTGATGATCAATGAAGGGTTGGGCGATGTGCAGTTTTGGTGTTACTGAGACGTGATAGGAACCTCAGTGGAAAGTATGATGGCATGTTTTAGGGTGAAAGGTCAGGTAAGGTGTGTGCCAGTGTGAGGTCATAGGGGCATGTGGCCATGAGGGAATAGTGTTGTAAGGGGCATGAGATAGATGTGAGCAAGTGTGTGGTCATGGGGGATTATAGGGGGGGGGGAGGTATGTTTGTGTTAGGCAGGAATGAGTTACAACATGGTATAGGTGAAGACATGTGGCTGTGGGGGAATTATAGGGGCAGGTGGTATGGGTGGGGGTTGCTGGTAGGGGGGTTGTTGCTGGGTGTTCAGCGAGGGTAATGAAAAGAGGGCAAGGTGGTTATCAGACGTGTTTATAAGAACTAAGAATGTAGGAACACTGCAGAAGGCCTTACTGGCCCTTTACGAGGCAGGTCCTTATCAAACGACATCTACCTAAAGCTACCCAAGAAATAACTCCCCGTACCCCATGACACCAATCAAACCCAGCCCCTCCCACTCATATTTTTTGTCCAGCCTCTTCTTAAAGCTACCCAAGGTCCTAGCCTCTATCACCCCACTGGGAAGACTGTTCCACGCATCTACAACTCTGTTAGAAAACCAGTACTTACCTATGTCCTTTCTAAATTAAATTTATCCAACTTAAATCCATTATTCCTGGTTCTTACCTGGTTCGATCAAGCACTACTGCGCCTTGGTCTCCTCTCCTGGGATAACTACCTCTTTTTTTGTGACTTCCAAATGATGATTTTTAACATAATTAAAATTATTATTAATTTTTTATTATTCATTACTATATAATGATTGTCATATTAAATTATGATAACTATTATATTATTTTATGATTATTATCATTATATTTTATTTTCATTATTTTCTTCAAAAGACAAGATTTACACTAAACATGTTGCCAGATTATTGAACAATTTCTTGGTAACCTTAATCATTTTCCAAAATTTTTCAATGGTTTTTCACAGCCTTCCACCCGAGCTCCGCTATCTCCATTAATTAAAAAATATCATAGCCTTGTTGTTGTTGCTGTGATGTTTATGATGATAATAATACAATGACTACGAGATGAAGTAAGGTGAATTGTAATAAAGTTGGTAGAATTACCGACAATATGTAAAGTAAAAGGAAAACAAGTGCAACTAATGTGACATTTATTGGGGGCAACGTTTCGCTCTCCAGGAGCTTTATCAAGCCATTAAAACAATACATGAACACAGAGGGTATATAAAGGCTCAGAGTGAGGTGAATACTAGTGAGGTACCATTCCGATTTTTCACTAGTGGTAGTAGTAGTAGTATAGTGGTAGTGACAAAGCATTTAATTCGTACATGAGTAAAAGGATATAAAGCTATTACTTGGGAACATAAAAATAGGTTGGACAAATATAAACTGGAATGAGGCAGGTTGTTTCGTGTTCACTCTCTGTGCTTGTTAGTATAACAGGAGAGAGTATATGATGGCAGGGTTTACTGTTTTCGGAGGTTTTTGCTAAGACTTCGGAGATGGTGAAGTTTGCCGTTGTTTTGTTTAATTGTATTCGAAACAGCGATCAGTGCTGATTCAAGGCATTTGCGTTTTGCGGAAATTAGTTTTTTTTAAATCACTAATGGGCGTCTCTGAATTTCATAAGATGATTGGTGGAATTTCGGTGTTGTACACAGGCGTTGTTTAAGTTGTCGTTCCTACATGCGTATATGTGTTCATTGAGGCGGGTGTCGAGGTTTCTTGCTGTTTCACCTACGTAAGATCTTGTCACACCCTCCACGGGTATAGTGTAAACCCCTGCATTGACTGGTTCGTGGTGTTTTGGGTTTTGTCCGGTTAGATCCTTTATTGAAGTGGTAGAAGCGATGGCGACTCTGGTGTTAGCTTGTGAAAGTACTTTTGAGACGTTTAGTGAAACCGGGCTGTTGGGAAGAATTATAACTTTGTTGGGAGCGGTGTTGATGGGGTGGAGAAATTGATGACTGAAGAGCTCTTTTCTTGCAGTCTTTGATGAAAAAAGAAGGAAATTGTAACTCAGTGAATGTTTGGTGAATGTAAG
Organism: Cherax quadricarinatus; assembly: GCF_026875155.1. NCBI lineage: Eukaryota > Metazoa > Arthropoda > Malacostraca > Decapoda > Parastacidae > Cherax > Cherax quadricarinatus. The sequence goes on from NW_026506334.1 coordinate 11,208, forward strand.
ACATTCCTCGTCAAAAACTCAGGACTACAAATTCGGTATGCTCTTAGGAAAAAACCCGATGATGATGCCTCTTTGGTCTTGGATCTTGACTGGAATAGAAGTGTGTGAGATCATTTTTATTGGTGGGTTTCCGATAAACTTGAAATCTTAGGTTGTTGTCTACTTTGTGAATGAGGACGTCGAGGAAAGGTAGCTTGTCTTTGGACTCTTCTTCTAGTGTAAACTGAATCGCTGGTTCAACTGCGTTGAGCTTCCTGAAGACCCCGTACATCAAAAACGTTTTGGATTATTACGAGGACATCGTCCACGTAACGTAACCAAGTGACGCTTGAAGGGATGATGTTGGCGAAGTGTTCGGACCTAGGTGTTCCATGTATAAGTTGGCTAGGACGGCACTTATTGGGGACCCCATTCCCATGCCGTAGGTTTGTTTGTAGAGCTTGTTATTAAAGGAAAAACAGTTTGAAGTTAACACAGAGTTCAATCAAGTCAACAAAATCTCCGGGAGGTAAAGGAAGATTAAGGTCCTGGTTGACTTTACGTCGTAGAACCTCGATGGCTTTTTTGGTAGGTACTTTTTTTGAAGAGGGAAGTCACATCCAAACTGCTTAGTTTCTTGTTACGGATGGAGAGGTTACGGATGCGGTTGAAAAGGGTTTGAGGAAGGTTGAGGAAGCACTGAGTCTGGGACTAAAATTACCACCAACATACGCAAACCTAACTATCAACTCAATCTTGTTACCAGGAACCATAGACACAGTGACAGCAACTTCCAGAAGGGTTATATACGGGGCCCTTCTCACGCAGCTTTATGTGAACCTTCTTCTTCTAATCTTCCTAGAAGATACATCACGCCCTTAAGGACCCGCCAACGACCCCAACATTATCGTCACCACCGCCGACAAAGGAGGTGGAGTCGTCATACTCAACACCAGTGATTACAACACTAAAATGATGGACCTTTTGAATGATCAATCTACATACGAACCTATCAGCACTCAACAGTGGGAGACGCTCACCAAAGACTTTCTATACAAAAGCAGACAAAAACTTAAACGCACTAGAGAAGGAAGAAACTTCTGTACTTGTTACCAAGCAACCCCAAACCAGCACACTTTTATGGTTTACCCAAGACCCAAAAAAACACAATATCCTCTCAAACCAATCACGTCAGGAATAGGCAGTGCTCCACACAAACTAGCCGGAGTTCTTGCCAAACATCCCTTTTTTGCCTTCTGGGACCATCAGCCCCGCTCATCTTAAACACTCAGGCGACCCCTTTTCAAAACCCCTCATCCCTAACCTCTCCATCCGTAACAAGAAACTAAGCAGTTTGGATGTGACTTCCCTCTTCACAAAAGTACCTACCAAAAAGCCATCGAGGTTCTCTACGACGTAAAGTCAACCAGGACCTTAATCTTCCTTTACCTCCCGGAGATTTTGTTGACTTGATTTGAAATCTGTGTTAACTTCAACTGTTTTTTCCTTCAATAACAAGCTCTACAAACAAAACCCACGGCATGGGAATGGGGTCCCAATAAGGTGCCGTCCTAGCCAACTTATACATGGAACACCTAGAGTCCGAACACTTCGCCAACATCATCCCTTCAAGCGTCACTTGGTTACGTTACGTGGGCGATGTCCTCGTAATAACTCCAAAACGTTTTGATTTTACGGGTCTTCAGGCAAGGCTCAACGCAGTTAGAACCAGCGATTCAGTTTACACTAGAAGAAGGGGTCCAATGACAAGCTACCTTTCCTCGACGTCCTCATTCCACAAAGTAGACAAAACCTAAGATTTCAAGTTTATCGGAAAACCCAACCAATAAAAATGATCTCACACACTTCTATTCCAGTCAAGATACCAAGACCAAAAAGAGGCATCATCATCGGGTTTTTCCTAAGAGCATACCGAATTTGTAGTCCTGAGTTTCTTGAACGAGGAATGTTACCTTACATTCACCAAACATTCACTGGTTACAATTTCCTTCTTTTCATCAAAGGGCTGCAAGAAAAGAGCTCTTCAATCATCAATTCTCCACGCATCAACACCGCTCCCAACAAAGTTACCTAACAAGTTTATAATTCTTCCCAACGCCAGGTTGCACTAAAAATCTCAAAGTACTTTCACAAGCTAACACCAGAGTCGCCATCGCTTCTACCACTTCCCAAAAAAGGATCTAACCAGGACAAAACCCAAGCACCACGAACCAGTCAATGCAGGAGTTTACACTATACCCTGTGGAGGCTGTGACAAGATCTACGTAGGTGAAACAGCAAGAAACCTCGACACCCGCCCCCAAGAACACATATACGCATGTAGGAACGACAACTTAAACAAAGCCTGTGTACAACACCGAAATTCCCACCAATCATTTATGAAATTCAGAGACGCCCAATTAGTGATAAAAGAAACTAATTTCCGCACCCCGCAAATTGCCTTGAATCAGCACTGATCGCTGTTTCGAATACAATTAAACAAAACAACGGCAGCTTCACCATCTCCGAAGTCTTAGCAAGAATCCTCCCGAAAACAGTAAACCCTGCCATCAATTAAATCTCTCCTGTTATACTACACAAAGCACAGAGAGTGAACACTGAAACAACCTGCCTCATTCCAGTTTATATTTGTCAACCTATTTTTATGTTACCCAAGTAATAGCTTTTATCCTTTTACTCATGTACGAATTAATTGCTTTTGTCACTACCACACTACTACACTACACTAACCCCTAGGAACATCGGAATGGTACCTCACTAGTATTCACCTCACTCTGAGCCTTTATATACCCTCTGTGTCCATGTATTGTTTGTAATGGCTTGATAAAAACTCCTGGAGAGCGAAACGTTGCCACAATAAATGTCACATTAGTTTGCACTTGTGTCCTTTTACTTTACATAAGGTGATATTGTAGGTATTGTGATGTTGTGTAGGTGAATTGTCCCCGTGTTTTATACTGAGGGGAGACCCGAACAAAGACGAATATAACTGATGGAACATCAGTGGTTTTAGCTGAGGAAAGACTGAACAAAGACGAATATAACTTTGGTGAAACATCAGTGTTTTATACTGAGGAGAAACTAACAGAGACTAATATAACTGGTGGAACATCCAGTGTTTTATACTGAGGAGAGACTGAACAAAGACTAATATAACTGTGATGAATGGTTTTGAAAACCGACAAGTTGAAGGGAAATTTAGGGCACTTATGCAACACATGGGAATCTTTATTGAAGAAAACGTTTTCGCCACACAGTGGCTTCATCAGTCCAATACAAAGTAAAATGGGTAAGGAGAGTAGAAGTATGAGGTAATCAGTCCCCCAACCTGGATTCGATTTGGGTTTAGTCCATCACTCTTGTAGTAAGTGCAGCATTTGGGCCAGAGAGGTGGGTTATTACTGCGGTGAGATGAGTTGAAGCAGGAGGAGGCGGGATCTTTGTGGGACCTGCCACTAATGTAAGTAGGTCATCGTCCAAAGGTTTGGGCAAGCGTTGAAGTCTTTGTACCAAGATTCCACTTTCAACATCATGGGAATCTTGGTATAAAGACTTCAACGCTTGCCCAACCTTTGGACGATGACCTACTTACATTAGTGGCAGGTCCCACTAAGATCCCGCCTCCTCCTGCTTCAACTCATCTCACCGCAGTATATAAGCCACCTCTCTGGCCCTATGCTGCACTTTTCTACAAGAGTGATGGACTGAACACATCGAATCCAGGTTGAGGGACTGATTACCTCATACTTCTACTCTCCTTACCCATTTTACTTTGTATTGGACTGATGAAGCCACTGTGTGGCGAAACGTTTCTTTCAATAAAGATTCCCAGTGTTGCATAAGTGTCTCAATTCTTCAACTTGTCGGTTTTCAAAACCATTCATCACATCTGTCGACACTGCAAACAAAAC
>NW_026506335.1:0-15065 GCF_026875155.1 Cherax quadricarinatus
ACCCCGGGAATCCAACCCGGCAAACAACGCCACCGCCAGAAACCTCACGGAATGGTGGCCCCCCGGGTGCCCCTTTCCCCCTACCAGAACTACGCCCTTTGAAAAATCACGAAGGCAAAAAGGGGAAGGGCAAAAGGGGGGGGTGGGGGAGGAGGGGGAGGAAGGGAAAAAAAGGGGAGGATGGGAGAGGGGAAGGGGGGGGAAATGGGGGTAATTAGTTCGGTCGGGGAAGAAACCGCCCAGGGGCAATTTCCCTCAGCCCAAACCTTTTTCCCACCCCAAAGGGCCCCCCTTGAAGAGGCCAACGTTTAGAACTTTGCATTTGTCAATATTAAACGCATCTGCCACTTCTCCGACCATTGCATCAGTGCCCTCTTTTAAAAAATTGGGAGGGGGCCTATTTGGGTGTCACCCAAAAAAGGGGGTTATGTCGCTATTTTTTCCTTCACAAGTCTTTTATTAAATTGGAACAACAAGGCCCAACACTGACCTTTGGGAACACCGCTTGTGACGAAACCCCCCTTTCAGATTTCTTCCCTTTAGCAAACCTCTGCGTCTTTTTCTCCCCATTCCGGTGCCCAATTTCCTCAATAGCATCTGGTGTGGAACCATCGAAAGCCTTACTGAAGTCCATAACACAATATTTATTCCCATGATGTACCTCCCAAACACTTTAGTGAAAAAATTATAAATTCCTAAACAAAAATGCCTCTTTGAAAACCGTTTTGAGATTCATTAACAATCGTGCGTCAAGATGGCACGAATTCCCTCCGGTAATTTTTGATTCCATAAATTTTCCCCTGGGGATGAAGCTTATTGGTGATAGTTCAAAGCAAAGACCTTCACCGCCTTGTAAATAGGTATTACTTTTGCCTTTTTCCATTTATCGGCACTATCCTTTTTTAGTGAATTTAAAAAATTCGCCAAAGTATCTAAATTCCTTTTTACATTCCATACTCGCTTACTCAGGGATATCTCTTTTTGGAAAGGGCCCCTTTTCTCCTTTCTGTGAGAAGCACCTTTCATCCCCCTTTGGGAAAGGGGGGGGGGGGGGGGGGGGTTTTTTTTTAGGGGGGAATTAAAAAAAAAAATTTTTTACAACAACTGACTGACTTCAAAACCTGTACCTTCACCCCTTTTTTACCCAATCTCTTGCACCCTCTACCCCCGCACTACCCCTGCCCCGCTTTTTTCTGTAACCACTGTCATCCCCCCCCTTCTGCGCCCAAACCCTCGTTTCCTTTCCCCTTCCCTGCACGCTGTAAGCCCCTTTTGGGTTTAGCACTTCTTTTTGATTAAAAAAAATTTAGTCAGCAATGTCCCTTGTCCCAACAAAAACCATTGTATTTACAAGGCAAGCTTCCCCTGGAATTGAATGAAGTTTTTTAGCCTTCATTCAGACGGTTGACATGGAAGTCTCACTTTTCGTTTTGAAGGATTTTTTCCCCAAGGGTTGGCTGAATCTGTTTTCGTCGTTTATGGGGGAGCAGATCGCCGGACTTTAAAATTGCCTCCCCCCCACTCTTTTCAAAGCTGATTGTGAAAGCTACTCTGCGGGTTTTCAAAACTAAGTTAATCCCCCTTTATCGGGGGGTTTATTTATGCTATGGGATTGTCTCTTCTCCCCTCCATGGGAGACTTCCCCTCTTTCTTTTTCTTGATAACAACACTCCAAACACGTGGACCTGTTTCCAACCTACTCTGGTTAAAACCTCACCTCCGTTTTTTAACACTTGCAGCCCTTGCCCCCGAACTTCCCTACCTCGTCCCTGAAATGCCTCGAGTTATCTCGTTTAATGGTTTTAAAAAACCTCCCACAGCTACACCTTTTCCTTTTCCCCTACTTCTCCATCAAAACACCCCAAACCTAAATGCCCACCTCCTTCTTTTTAAGTTTGTGCCTTTACTTTACCTCGTACGTCTTAGGGGGGTGAGGTTCATCCTCCCACTCCCCAAATTTCTTCCCCACCTGTATCTCCAAGTTTTTTAGTTTAACTCAACCCTCCTCTTAAAACGTGATAACTTTTATCGTCTCTCCGATCTTTACTCGCCATCCTCCCTCGATGGGGCAATTTTCCCCTGTCCTCCCGTTGAACAATCCGAGTCAAAAAGCAATGGACAACCCTTTCCCCCATCATTCTTCCTCACATTTCTGACAATCATAGACTTTCTTAGTATGTTTACAATCCTTCACTCTTACTCGCTTCCTCAAACCCCGTGAGACTTTTTCGACCCTCCTGGTTCATACACCACTGCTTCTTGTCCCTAACTTTTCGTATTATTATTATTTTAAAACAAAAAGAAGCGCTAAGCCAAAGGGCATACAGCGCTGCAGGGTAGGGAAGGAACAAGGGAATTGGATGGAAAGAAGGGAGGGGGGATGATCAGCAGGTTACAGAAAACAGCGGGGCAGGGATAGTACGGGGGTAGAGGGTAGCAAGAGATTGAAGTAGAAAGGGCTGAAAGTATCAGAATTTGTAAAGGTCAGTCAGTCGTTGTCAAAAAGTCAATGAGAGAGTCCGGATGAAAGGTGGGTCCATCAGCGAGAAGGGAAGGTAAAGAGCAGCGGGGCGAAGACGACGACAGGGGTAAATTCTGCGTGCTCGTTGATAAAGTGGGCAGTCCAACAGAATGTGGCTGACTGATAATGGAGCTTGGAAATTCCACAGAGAGAAGCAAGACGCCTCTCCATAATATCCATGAGTAAGACGAGTATGGCCAATGCGAAGAGGGGAGAGAGTATCTCCCAACCTCGACACTGGTGATAAGAAGACGGCCAGTAACCTATACTCGGTTTAATAGATTGAAGTTTGTTGCCCGAGCATAGTAGACCAACGTTGTTGCCAACGGGTGTGAAGTGGAAGATATTACAGCAAAAAAAGTCCGACATGGAATACCTCTATAAGAAACTGGTAGGTCATGTACTGCTGACCGCGCAGCAGTGTCTGCCTGTTCATTGCCCTGTACGTCAACATGACAATGGACCCAACAAAAAACAATATCTTTATGCTTGGTAAAGATGCGGCGTAGCCAAAGTTGGATACGGGGGACTAAGGGGTGAGGTGTATCAAAATTTTTGTATAGCCTGTAAAGCACTAAGGGAGTCTGAGACAACCACAAATGATGACAGGCATAGATGCAATACAGATAAGTGCTGTAAGGATGGCATATAATTCAGCAGTAAAAAATACTAGCCGAAGATAGTAAATGCCCTTGTAAAGACGCTGTCCGGAAACACTGCTGCGAATTTCCCACGCCATCAGAAGACTTAGAGCCATCTGTTTTACACAGCAATGGGCATGAGAATGAGAGTGAAAGTGGTCAAGAAAAAGAGAGCGGGGAAGCGACCGTAAAACAGTTGGGCTTTCGAGCAAGGGAGGGAGAAAGAACAGACTCAACAGCTGGAACTTCCCAGGGGGGAGGGAAAAGTGAGATGCTACATGTACATAAAAGGTGGTAGTTGAAGAGAAGACAAGAGCGAATGAAGGAGAAGAGAGAAGGGACGGAGTAAGCAGGGGCGGCGAACAAATAAAGAATGTCTACTAATATCAGTGACCCTTCTATAAATGGAAGGATTGCGGAGATCATGAGAGCGTACATAGTAGCGCAGCAATGGGCATCACGGCGATCGGATAAGGATGGAACGTTCGCTTCTGCATAGAGGCTTTCGACAGGGAAGAGCGAAAAGCCCAAGGCAAAAACGAATTCTTGGTGATGAATGGGTTAAGGATAGAAAGAGAAAGCAGGAGATGCCGCAAATTTAGATCTGGTCACCATAATCAAGTTTCGATAAAATAAGGGTGGAATGTAGGGGAAGGAGGTTCGAAAGATCAGCTCCCCACGAAAGATGAGCAAGGGTTTTAAGAAGGTTCAGCCGGCTGTGACAAGTTGCCTTCAGAGAGGTAATGTGAGTTTCCAGGATAACCTACGATCAAAGAGGAGGGCCCCGAAACTTGAATGTATCAAGTTCAGGGATATGGGAGCCATAGAGGTACAAAGAATGATCGGAGATGACAGAGCGTCTAGTGAAAGTATTTGGTGGTTTTGTGCTGGAAAATTTAAACCCATGTGTGGTGGCCCAATTTGGGAAAAAAAGGTCGACTGCATGTTGGAGAGAAACTGTAAGGAGGTGACAGTCAGCCCTGCACAGGCAATAGCGAAGTCATCAAAAATAGAGTGATGACCAAATATTTGATGGAAGACTAGAGGCCAAATCATTAATAGCAAGGAGAAAAAGTGTTGTGCTCAGAACACATCCCTGGGGGACACCTTCAGCTTTGGGTAAAGTCCGGGAGAGCACATTATTAACCCGAACACGGAAATGCCGTCAGTTAAAAAGTTCTTAAGGAAGATGGTAGATTGCCTCGAAGGCCTAAGGAGTGGGGTTGGGCTAAATATTATACCCCCAATTTTTCATATGCATTCTCAAGGTCAAACAATTGGCAATAACTGAGTGGTTATTCGCAAAGGCATTACGAACATACGTATCCAAGGCATAAGGGGTCTATGGTAGAACGTCACTTACGAAAGCCATATTGACGAGTGGAGAGACTGTTTTGTGTCTCTAAATACCACACTAAACGTCTATTTACTAGACGTCCATTACTTTGCAAACTGCACGGGTAAGAGCAATGGGACGATAGTGGGAGGTTTCATGTCCCGTAGTGCCTGGTTTGCGAAGGGAGAACAATGGCGGATTTCCACACTGTGGAAGAACTCCTTGGGGACCAAATAAGATTGTAAAGGCGTAATAGGACTGCAAGGGCTGACTGATGTAAATGTTGTAGCATTACGAATATGAATGTCGTCGGGCCCAGCTGCCGATGATCGACAAGCTGCGAGTGTTGCCTCCAGTTCTTGAAGTGTAAAAGGCACATTATACTGTTCTTCTCTGAGAGAAGAAAAGTCCAAGGGTGCTAACTCTCTGGCAGACTTGAGGAAAAAAATGAGGGGGATAGATGGAGTCCCTGAGAAATCGGACCAGATGATTGCCAATTTCATTGGCAACGTCTAGGGTTTGCTATATCAACACCGGCAACCCGCAGAACAGGAGCCGGTCAGGAGAATATTTACCCCTCAGTTTTCGTACTTTTTTCCAGACTGCACTCAGAGGAAGCAGAGGTGATGGTGGAGACAATCTCTCCAGCAAGTGCGTTTAGCTTTACGGATGACACGGCGAGCGATCGCACGCTTTTGTTTAAAATCAAGGAGTCGCTCTGTGGTTTTTATTGTACCGGTACCTGCCCCATGCAGCGCGTTTCAAACGTACTGCACGAGACCACCAAGGCACGCATTTCTGAGAATGCCTGCCCGAAGTTTGGGGTATAGAATGAGAAGCTGCGGTGAAAACGGAGGACGAGGGAAGAGGTGTAAAAGCTCATCGATGGAGGACGAAAAGGAACCTCTTTTAAAACATTAGGTGTGAGTAAAGGTTCCAATTTGCCCGATTAAATTGCCAGCGTGGGGTGCAAAGAGGTGGCGAATATGAAGGGGAAGTAAGAATGATTGGGAAATGATCACTGTCATGTAAGTCCGGGAGAACAGACCAAGTGAAGTCTAATGCGGCGGAGGAAGAGCAGATTGAGAGATCGATGCAACAGAGTATGAGTCCGAGGATAAAAATGGGTGTGAGTACCTGTATTTTAAAACATGGGGGGGTGGTGGCAAGAAAAGCCTCTAACTGAATTCCCCCGGAATCACAGTGAGACCCCCCCCAGAGGAAATGGTGGGCAAATTTAAAAACACCAAGTAACAGAATCGGTGGCGGTAATGACGAAACAAGGAAGGCAAAACCCTGATAGATAATCCCGAGGGGAGAGATAAAAAAACGGGCTTTAAAAACCACCTTGTAATGGATCGGGTGCTGTGTAATGCACGAAGTATAAACAAATAGCTGATGGACGGAATTCATGGGGAGAAGAAGGGCACTTTCATTAAGCCCCACGGGAAAAGGGGCTAAGAATAAACAAAAATTTATCCCTGAGATTAGAAATAACAGCAATTTAAATTTTTGGTTCTTAACAAACACCAAAGGGGCAAACGGGAGAGTAACATCGAAGCTCACCCGTTCCCCTGAGGCCGCGTATATCCCTGTAAATGGGCCATAAATTGCAAATAAAGATATTTGAAATCCCAGGTAAGGGGTTCCTATGGACTAGAAGGGTTAGAAAGTCCCAAAAATCGGAGACAGTGGAAAAGTTCAAGCGCGAAGGAAGGGGTGCGCGTGAAGAAAGGATTGCGAGAGGGAGCAGGGGAAGAGAAAGAGCGGAAGGTGGATAAAGTGTCCATTGAGGTTTTGGTTCCTGCAATATATTCAAGTTGTTTCAAGTTTTTTGGGAATTAAGAGTGTCGTATGGGAGACAATATTGGGAATGGTAGGGGGGGAGAAAAGATTGGAACGTTTTGGACTTTACCAAGGTAGGGGGGGGGGAAAAAGGGTGGGGGAAAAGGGAAAACGGGCAGGGGACAGGGGAGGCAGAACCGGGGAGGGGGCAGAAGGGGGAAAATTGGGGGGGAACGGGGGAGAAGGTAATTACGAGAGGGGGGTAAACCTCTGCACTTGTAATGAGCCAGTGAGAGGGGAAGAACAGGGACAGAGACAGGGGGGGTAAAATGGGGATGGAAGAGGGGTAGGGGGTTACCGGACCTTTTTTGCTTTTGAGAAAAGGGACGTTTTGGGGAGGTGCGTACGAGGTCCGTCGATACGAGGTTGGAGAGAAAAATCGAAAAAGCGAGTTTAATTTAGGGTTAAAGTAGGGACGTCTGAGCCGGGGACAAAAAAGGATTAGAACAGGAGTATTAGGGAGGGGTTAACCACAGAGGTGGGTGTAGAAGAGGGATACCAAAGGGGGGGGGGGGACGTTTTGAAACACGGGAAAAAGAAACCGTGGGAGTCCCCCTTTGGGAGGCGGGATGAAAACCCATGCATAAGGGAGACCTTCTGTCTCTTTAGGAAGGGTTTTTCCCCGCTCTTTTTTAAATAGACCTGACAAGGGCGAGAGACAAGGGGGGCCTCATGACATTAAGGGCAAGAGGGAGATCGATTGCAAGATGTATTAGAAGGTCATCGGCATCACAGACTGGGCTTTCGGCGATGTCTGCAATATTTCCTGGATGGCCAAATCCCCCACAATTTCTACACTTTTTGGGGTTGGGAACCTTTCGAACTTGTAACCGAGTCCGCTATATAAATTGAGGGGGGAGTTCTGGGGCGTAAAAAGTTAAACGAGCCCTTTGGGCTGGGGGATCGTCTCCGCCCAGGGGGCCGGAAGAAAAAAGTGTCTACCTTGAGGATTGGGAGATCTTGGAGTTCCAGTGTTTAGAATGTGGGTGCCACATTTTCTGGAAATTTCGTTGAAATATGTATGGGGCAGAATGACGGTCCCACTACAAAAATTTGGGGGAAAGATGTTTTTAAAGGTGACGGAAACAGTACAATGGGAAAGTGAGAGAGTCATGAGCCTGGTAGCATTCTGTACGTTAATGATGCCGTCCCCCCTCTTAAGAGAGAAAAAAATTCTTTCCCAAACAGGGCGTAGGAGTCCTTGCCAATACTATGGTCAAAAAGATGGCAGTAAGGAATTTGGTCGTAAAGTGAAAAATTTAGTCCACTGTTCAGTCTGAAACTGAGCGGGGAAAGGGTAGTGAAGGCGAGTCGATCGTTTTGAGAAAACGAGAAGGGGGAGAAGTATCTCAGCGGGTAATTGTCGTTGGCGTTTAGGCGGGGACCAGAGTTGGTCCGACGTGGAACGGGTCGGCGTTTTTAAAAATTGCCGCACCGTAGGGGGAGAGGGGGAACTAGTCGAGGGAGCGAAGGTCCGATAAATCGAAAGTCAGTCGAGGCCTCAGTACCGAAGGGGTGAGGAAACCCCCGGCAATAGGACAGAGGCATGAAAATGTCTGAAGAGTGGCCCAAAAGACGGGCGGGGTCAGAAGGGGGTGCGGTATCAAAAAGGGGGCCCCGGGGTCCCGGGGTTCATGGCTAGGGTTCCGGTTAGGTACTTTTTTCTTTTTTTTTTAAAAAAAAAAAAGAAAAAAAAGAAAATAAAAAAAAAAGAAAAAAAGGGGGGCCCGGGGGAGGTGGCCTGGGGAATAAAAGGGGCCCAAAAAATCTCCCCCCGCCCAAAAGAGGACCTCAGCCCGCAAGTAGCGCAGTGCAGCAGGAACCCCCCATACCCTACCCTCATGCTAGTAAACAACAACCCGGATAGCAAACCTCACTCCCGAGTCCCTGGGTGGACAAAAGAAGGGGGGCCGGTATCCGCCCAAGCATCCCTCCTTGGGCCACCACCCCCGGAACCCAAAAGGGTGGTTTCCCAGAATCACTCGTCGCCCGAAGACCCCAAAGCTACTCGGGATCCGGAAGGGATCGGGACCCCCCAGGCGACCCGATTCCAGGGAAAATTTTACCCACCGCTAAGAACCTAAAACGGAATGGGATGGACCCCCGGTACCTTCTCCCCCTAAACTAGCGCGCGTGGGGGAGAAATCCAAAGGGACAAAAAGAAAAAGGGCAAAAAGGAAGGTGGAGAAAAGGAGAAAGGGAAAAAAGGGGAGGGGGGGAGGATGGGATAGGGGGGGGAGTTGGGGGGGTAATTGGTTCGGTCTGGGGAAAGAAGCCGATAGGTCAAAAATTCTAAACCAAGAGCCTCTTCACCACCCCAAGGGCCCCCCTTGAAGAGGTATCTTTTCGTAAATCGTATTAGTGGAATTTCCCGAGGTCTGGGGAGTAAAGGGGGTTTCTTATGACCCCCAGGTTTCCCTTTCTTTCATCCACACACCCAGGTTATTTTTTGCATTTATCGAATTTTTTTTTTTACCAAGGGAACTTTAAAGGAAGGTTCTTGTACGAACAGGTTACCATACGTGGGATATTTGGGTTGATACTTCCTAAAATTCCCGCACGCTGTAGGGCCCTTGTGGTTAGTCCTTTAATTAAAATAATCGCTAAATTTCACTAAAACCCGCATATACTTAAACAAGGGGATAGTCTGATTTTTGTATTGCCCCGGGCTTTTATCTATTGATTTTTTTTTATTTCGGGATTCCTCAGTCCCTCTTCTCTATAGGTGATTGTAAGCATCATTTCCTTGGGGGAAAGATCGGACCCGTTCTATCAGGGGCTCTTCTCCTTCCTTTTCCCCCTCCATGTTATACATACGGGTTTCTCGCCCATTTGACCTTTGCATTTCCCCTCTTCATGATCAACAGTTTGCTCCTCAACAACCCAAGACTACCTGGTCTTGCCCCGATTTACATACAGCAATCATTTTCCACCCTTATTTCCCATTCATATTCTCACCCCCCTCAAAAGCCCAGGTGATAATTTGAATAGCAATTGGGACCTATACTGCGTCAAACTATTTTTTAGTGAGGAACCTTTTTCATTCTGTATGATGAGCTTTTTTACATCTTTTTTTTAACCCTCAGTTTTAAACATACCCAAATTTGTGGAAAAAGTTCCCCGTCCGGGCCCGGAACCCTGCCTGGTCCCATCTGTTTTAAATTCTCTTTAAACTTCCACTCTGCAAACAAGGACATTTTGGGTCAAATCCTTTCATTATGGGGGGGCGTTCATAGTCCGGGCCCCCGCCTTTACTGATCGCCACGGTTTCCATTCTCCTTTTTCCCTTAAGCCTTACAAACCTTTTCTTAAAGTTATGATGGTTCCCCCTCCACTATTTTCACTTTCCAACTTTTCCCATTTCCCGGCTGCTCGACTGAAAAAAATACCCCTGATCCCTTTGACTCGTAGGGTCTTCAATTTCCAAGGGTGACTCCTTTTGTTTGCCCCATCTCTGGAAACATTCCTCTGTCCCCCTTGTCAACCCCTCGCAGTCGAATCATGTCTTCCCCTAACCCTCCTGTCGCCCAGTTTGTATGCCGATTTCCCCTGACCTTTTTCCTTTAGAACATTCCCTTAGTCTGGGATAGTTTTGTTGAAAACCTTTCCTTTTATTTCCTTGGGTGTTGACCGGGTTGGGGTTCGAAAACGGGTGAGCATATTTCAATTGTACACCTTTCCCCTTCTCAGCCTTTGAGTAGAGGGGACGTGTACACTGCTTCCCCCATAGTTGACTAGGGGGCAGTTTTCATTTTCACAACATGGCGGCGAGGCCCGCAAAATATGTGTTTTAAAATTTGACTCGTAGGGCCGTGCTGGACCGTCGACGGCAACTATCTCCCGAAAAATTCATGATACCTGGGGTATTGCCCGTAAAGACTTAGGCATGTGGGAAGAATGGGGTTTCACGGGTCTTTTTGAAGTTTTCTCGCTCATGTTTACGAGGAGGTGGTCGACAAGCCCGGGAAATTAATCTAGTGGTTAACCAGCAGTGTCATCAAGCTACTTACGTCTTCCCCCCATTACACATGGGGAAAGGTCAGAAAAATGCCCTTTGAGGCTGGTTGTCGACATTGAGCCGCCGGGCAATTATGGCACCATAAAACTCTACAGCAGGGGAAATGCTCTGACGGGCCATATGCAGGAATCCAGAGGTCGTTTTCTGTAAAGATTACATACAGCACCCAACCCCTTCGGATCTTGCAAGACTTCAGAACTCAAATTTTGGGGGTTTACTGCAGGGCAACGCCGCACCTCAGTGTCGGACATATGATCATATGGCGGTACAGTAACAGAGTGCTAAAGGGTTTACAACAAAACAAGGACGTTTAGGGGGAAGCTGCGGGGGAAGTGTGCCCGGGGTGCCGGGGAACCAAAGGATTTTCATGGAGGACGGGTTTAGAGGTTGACGGAAAACCAGGGGCCACACTCCCGGGAAATACGCCGCCCTTTTGGGGGCGAAAACAATAGACGGCAGGGTTCTGCAAGAGTGCATAACGACTAAGGGAATCCATTGCCTCCGTGCTGGGTGAATATTTATAGGAGGACACGACCCCCGTTAGGACCCATCCCAAACCGGGGGCCTGCTGCAAAGGGGGACGCCGACACGAAGAGCAGTTGTTGTGGGCGTCCCGACCCTTGCTCAACAATTTTGGAGGTAGAAACCACCCGGACTGCTCTGGGATGAAGACTGCAGGGGGAAAGTGAAAAGCGAAAGTGCTCGTTGCACTTTCGACTCTGAGGAAGTCTGACGCCAGCCTAGCGACAGGGGAAAAAAAACCGGGCGGATGGGCACAGTGTGCCTGGACCAAAGCTCAAGGGGTTTGGGCAAGGTGCTTCAAAAGGGGGAGGGGGTTTAAAAGGGGTGAACAAAAAATTCGGTGGGAACTTCGTTCGAAGGAAAACCCCCCCCGCCAATTTAAGGTGCATTAATAAATGGTTTGAGGATGTCAAAAGCGGTATGGGTTTCGAAATTATTAGGCATAATAATGTTGACTTTTTGTTTGTACAGGAACAAATCATAAATTAGGGAAACGGTTGCGGTAGATGGGTAGATGGTATGTGGAGAATGCTATATGGTTGAAAGGTGGGGTTGCCATCATGATCAGGGAGACTACCCGTTTGTTGAGGCATTGCGAGGGTGTGGAGGGGAGGGTAATAAGGGGGAAGGGCTAGGGGCAGGGTGAAGGCTGCCTTCGGGATGTACAACCAGCAAGAATGAGGGCAGTAAAAACTTAGTGGAGGTGGTAATTAATTTACTATTTGAGGTCCTCCCTGAATTTTCCATAGGGGGGATGGAATTGCTGAAACCGCGTTGAGATTTTTGAACCCGGGGAAGTGGACACTTTTTTGGGGGGGTTTGGGGATTTATTTACTTGGGTGGGGTTTTTTGGACGTGGTGAGGGGGGGGGAGGTTTTAGCAAATTTTTTGTTCGTCTTGGGTCACAGTGCGACTTTTAGAGTGTATGTACCCCATACTGTCACATTTAAGATAAGGGGAATAAAAATTATTGGGAAGTGATTGCTGTCATTAAAAACCGGGGGGAACAGACCCGGTGAGATTAATGAGTGGGGAAGAGCAGACAGATCATGCAAGAGGAGTCCAAGGACAAAAGGGGGGAGTACCTCTATTTTAAAACATGGGGGGGGTGGGTACAAGAAAACCCTAATTAATGCCCGGGAATCACAGTGGACCCCCTAGGGAAAAATAATGGGCATTAAAAACGCCAAGGTAACAAAGCTGTGGCAGCAATTCAAAAAAAGAAAGCAAAATCCGAAAAGATCATGCCCCCGGGAAAGGAAAAAGATAAAGAACAGGCGTTACCACTATGAAGTGGGTAGGGGTGCTGTTAATGACCCCAAGTCAAAAAATAGGGATGGTATGGAATACTGTGCGAGAAGGGGACTTCATTAAAGGTCCTCGGAAAAGATCAAGAATACAAAAAATTATAGCCCAGAGGGGGTAGATAACACAGAGTAATTTTGGGTTTTTGTAAGCAAAACCAACAAAGAAAACTGGGAGAATAACTGAAGTCACCCCCAAAAACCCTGAGGGGTGCTTATATTCCACGTAAATAACCCCTGATTGACAACGATAAAGAAAATGAATCCACAGGGGAAAGGGGTTTCCCATGGACTAGAGGGGGTCGAAAAGCCCCCAATTGGGTTTGGGAGTGGAAATGTTCAAGTGCGAAGGAACGGTGCGCTGCGAAGAGGCACAGATGGAGGAGAGAAGGGAACAGGGGTGGGTCATGTCCAAAAAAACGTTTGGTCGCAAATATTCAGAGATTGCTTTAGGTTTTGGAATTCAAAGACGTCCAAAGGGAAAACAATATTGGACAAGAGGGGGAGGATGGGGAAAGATTGAACTTAAAGGACTGTCCAAGGGGGGGGGGAGGGCAAAAGGGGGGAGGGGAAATGGAATGTGGGGAAGGGGGCAGAAAAAAGGCAGAAACCCCGGGAGGTGGCAAAAGGAAAACTTTGGAGGAAAAGGGAAGGAAAGGGACAGTACAGGAGGGTAACCTTTACAGTTTTAAAAAAAGGAAGCAAGAAGGTACGAAAACTGAAGGGGAAGAGAGGTGGGAAAAATGAAGGGGGGGTTTTAAAAGGGGCTTCTTTTGACTTCGAGAAATAGAGGGAGGTTAGGTGGTGTCGAACGAGACTCGTCATACCAGGGTTGTGGGGAGAACACGAAAAAAAAAAAACAGACTCAGGGGTTGAAAAGCGACGTCTGACCCCGGACACGAAAAAAAATTTGATACAAGAGTGAAAACCCCAGAATCTGTGAAGATGGGACCCCCAAAAGTGGGGGGGAAGTTTTTAAAACGGGAAAAGAAACACGAGGTACTCTCCCCTTGGGAAAAGAGATGAAAACTGCCCGGCATAAGGGGGACCTTCTGCCTTGAGGCAACCGACTTCCCCTCAAGAGACTTTGCAACGGCGGACAGTACGAAGGGTGGCCCCATGAAAATTAAGGCAAAGGGAGGTCGATTGCAAGCTTAGAATGGGCACGGCACCACGCTAGGCATTTTCAAGATCGCAAAATTTCGCGGGTGGACAAATCGCCCGCAATTTCTAAAAGTTGCAGTGTAGGGGTCACTTTTCGAACTTTTAACCAAAGTCCCGCTACAAAAATGAAAATGGGAGTTTCAGCTTCAAAAGTTAAACGAGTCACATTGCAAGGGGAAACTTCCTTCCCATGGGCAGGAAAACATGATTCTACGTTGAGGGTTTGGAGTCGGGTTCCCCGCTGTTTTAAAAAAATGTCATTGCCCCGTGCTGGGAAATTTTGTTGAACTATGTTTTAAAGGGCAGAATGACTACCCCAACAAAATTGGGGAAAGTTTTTCAATAGTGACAGGAACAGTATCGATATAGGAAAAGATCACTAGCTTGTTTGATTTGTAATGATGAAAAACCCTCTTAAGACATGAAAAGAAAACATTTTCCAACATGGCGTAGGGTGCCTTCCAATATTTGGTTTGGGTGTAGACAAAAGGGGAATCTGTCGAAAGTGAAAATTTGTCCATTGGCATCTAAAAAGCAGGAAATTATGCGGACGAGTCGATCTTTTCCAAAACGAGAAGGGGAAATATCATCAGCAGGTAATTGCGTTGGTGTTTTAGGAGTGGGACCGAGTTGTCCCAAAGTGGAATGGGCCGGGGATTTGAAAAATTTCCCCCGTAGAGGGAGAGGGGAAACATATCAAAGGGGAGCAGAGGTCAGATAAAAGAAGGAGTCGTCGAACCCCGGGGCCTAAGTGGGCGGAAAACACACCGCAAGAGGTACAGAGGCTTAGGTGTCCGAAGAGGGTTCAAAAACGAGATGGGGTCAGAAACGGGGTGCTTAAACAAGAAGGGGCCCGGGGGAGCAGGGTTTATGGGCTAGGGCTTCCATGGTTGGTATTTTTGTTTAAAAAGAAAAAAAAAAAAAAAAAGGGGCGGACTGGGGGAAAGGGAATTTTTTGGGGTAATGGTGGCCCAAAAACCTTCCCCTCCCCAAAAGGCCCAGCACCGTGTATGCAGATGCACATTGAACCCGTGCCATACCCTACCAAATGCCCGAAACCAGCAATCTGGGAAAACAACCCCACACGCCGACTACCCGAACAAAGGCGGCCGATATCTGCCACAAACAAACCCCTTTGGCCCCCCCCCGGGAACAAAAACAGCCTCCAAAATACACCCTCGCCCGAAAGAACACAAAGCCCCTCCCCGGGGGACTGGAGAGGGATTATGGGGTCCCCCCGGCAATCAAATTTCCCAGCAAACTACCCCCACTCCCAAAAACCCAACAGAATAGGGGTGGATCCCTTACCCTTTCCCCACCCCGGAACTACTGCCTTAAAAAAAAAAAACCAAAAGAGGAGGGTTAAAAAGGGAAGGGGGGGGAGAAAAGTAAAAGGATGGGAGGGAGGGGATTTGGGGGAATTAGGTTTGGGCCGAGAAGGAGACCAACAGGTTTTAAATTCCCCAGACCCAAAACCCACCACGCCAAGGAGCCCCCTTGAAGAGGTCTGCGCTAATAAAACGGTTTATGCCTAGAAAATTTTAAATTTGGAATGGCTGAAAAGGAAAACTAACAACTTAAAAAAATAGGCCCCTCCAGGCGACAGCAGTGCCTATTAAACTAAAGCGAAATCACCACAAAATGTACAAACATTTGATGGGGAAAAACGGAAGGTAAGGTCATTTACAGCAAAGACAAAGGGGGGTGTTTAAAA
>NW_026506336.1:0-15485 GCF_026875155.1 Cherax quadricarinatus
TTTAGGGGAAACCATCTAAGTACCTTTTAAATTATTGGACCACTATGTCTAACACCTGTTACATCAAATGGTTTCACTAATTGTACACACTCCTTTGGCGATGGTTGGGGACCTGGGTACATATAAGATCTGGCATCCACACGGCGACATATTACACAAGATTTAATCACCCTTTTTACACTTTGTCATCCTTGTGGAATCCAGAAAGTTTCCCTAATAAATTTAAGGTATTTTTACTCCACCATGCATTACATTTTTATGGGCATTTAGAAAAATTTAAATTTGTTAGATGATGAGTTTTGGGCAGTAAGATAGGGAAAGTTTAGCATAATCACCCAATTCAGCATTTTGTAACCTACCTCTGCACATAATTACATTGTTCTCTAAATACAGCCCCAACTTCTCTATTATGGACAATTTCACAATTTTTCTTTCATCTTCAATTAATCTCATTTCCATAGATTTCCTCCTGTACCCCCTTTATCCAATATTCAAGAGGATGTGAAAACTTACATGAAATATTCATCTTGTTTAGAAATTTAAACACCAACTTAGTTACATTGATTAGTTTGGGAAATGAAGAATACCTATTTATATCAATGGCTAAAGAAGGACAAACTATTGGAGCAGTGGTCACAGTAATTTCAACAGGAGCAATATACGCCTTTTGTACAGGCCAATTAGCTTTATTTACCAACCAGCTCGGCCCCTTAAACCATGATACAGCATTTACAAATTTAGCATAAGGAAAAACCTTGAGACAAGAAATCACTGGATTCCTCACCGGGTATATGATTAAAGGTTAACATATGCTGACCCAAACTTATATACTTCTCTTGCATCTGATTAATTTCAGCAACTCTGTTTTGTATGTACACAATTTTACTGTTTCCATTACGAATCCATTGTAAGGATACCTCATTATTAGACCAAATTACAGTGTCGCTAATATTTATCTACTGCAACTTATTTCTTATAAAATTTTTGCTAATTTGACGAGTACATAAATGGCTGTTAATTCCAACTGAGGTAAAGTATGTGATTTTATTGGAGACACTTTAGCCTTAGACATAACAAGAGAAATAACACTATTACATTGAGGGTAAGCAACTGCTCCATATACCAATTTTGAAGCATCACAAAAAATGAGTAGTACATTTTTCCCATTTGGATTGGCCACCTGGCGTGAGAACTCCAACATTGGAATTTTCTCATAATCACCAATTAATCATCCCACCTGTTAAATGAATTCCTCGGGTTTAGAATTTCATCCCAAGCACATTTATGTTTCCATGCTTCTTGTATTAATAATTTCCCTTTTATAGTAAGGGGTGAAACTAGACCTAGTGGATCAAAACTTTTGGAAATTTTCAGCAAGCAAGACTCTCTCAGTTAATTTACTTGGCCTACTGTTTTTTAAAATGTTTACCATTAACAAATCTTCTCAGTATCCCAAGTTAATCCCAATACATTACTACATTTTGGCACTTAATCTCCATTGTAATATTTGCTTATTTTGTACTTTAATTTGGAAGAATTACCATTTCATTCCCTCCGAGGCATATTTGCACTTTGCATTATTTATTACCCTCTCCATAAGTCATTAACAGTTCCTCTTCATTGAACGTCACACCCAGGAAATTATTATTTTTTTTATTATCACACTGGCCGATCCCACCAAGGCAGGGTGGCCCGAAAAAGAAAAACTTTCACCATCATTCACTCCATCACTGTCTTGCCAGAAGGGTGCTTTACACTACAGTTTTTAAAACTGCAACATTAACACCCCTCCTTCAGAGTGCAGCACTGTACTTCCCATCTCCAGGACTCAAGCCCCGGCCTCCCGGTTTCCCTGAACCCCTTCATAAATTTTTACTTTGCTCACACTCCAACAGCACGTCAAGTATTAAAAACCATTTGTCTCCATTCACCCAAACAAAAAACGCTCACGCACTCCTGCTGGAAGTCAAGCCCCCCGCACAAAAAAACCTCCTTTACCCCCTCCCCTCCAACCTTTCCTAGGCCGACCCTACCCTCCTTCCTTCCACTACAGACTGATACACTCTTGAAGTCATTCTGTTTCGCTCCATTCTCTCTACATGTCCGAAACCACTCAACAACCCTTCCCCAGCCCTCTGGACAACAGTTTTGGTAATCCCGCACCTCCTCCTAACTTTCCCAAAATACGAATTCTCTGCATTATATTCACACTACACATTGCTCAGCATGACATCTCCACTGCCTCCAGCCTTCTCCTCGCCCGCAACATTCATCACCCATGCTTCACACCCATATAAGAGTGTTGGTAAAACTATACTCTCATACATTCCCCTCTTTGCCTCCAAGGACAAAGTTTTTTTTCTCCACAGACTCCTAAGTGCACCACTCACCCTTTTCCCCTCATCAATTCTATGATTCACCTCATCCTTCATAGACCCGTCCGCTGACACGTCCACTCCCAAATATCTGAATACATTCACCTCCTCCATACTCTCCCCTCCAATCTGATATCCAATCTTTAATCACCTAATATTTTTGTTATCCTCATAACCTTACTCTTTCCTGTATTCACTTTTAATTTTCTTCTTTTGCATCCCTACCAAATTAATCCACCAATCTCTGCAACTTCTCTTCAGAATCTCCCAAGAGCACAGTGTCATCAGCAAAGAGCAACTGTGACAACTCCCACTTTATGTGTGATTCTTTATCTTTTAACTCCACGCCTCTTGCCAAGACCCTCGCTTTTTACTTCTCTTACAACCCCATCTATAAACAATTAAACAACCACGGTGACATCACACATCCTTGTCTAAGGCCTACTTTACTGGAAATAATTTCCCTCTTTCCTATTACTCTAACTTGAGCCTCACTATCCTCGTAAAAACCTCTTCACTGCTTTCAGTAACCTACCTCCTGGGAAAAATTGTACACATAAAATTGTTTTGCTCATTACTTTACTCAATGGACTTCCCATACGTTTAAAGGGTTTTGCATTTATCACGTTTTAAATAGGAACGGACTGGATGTAGCACCAAATAATACGCTCCTAAAGAGAAAGTTTTCAGAGGGCTAAGTGGGTCAATAGGATTCTCAGGCCATGAGAAGCAGGTACAAAACCCGGTCTGCCTCTTGTAAACCCACTCTTAGTAAAGCTTTACTTTTGTCAGCCGTAAAAAGGGATAATTCTTCACTCTGAAATTTAATAAGATATCCCTAATTTTTTTCCCTCAACGACAACATGTCATCAGTCATTTAAACTAGGTTTCATTTTGTTACTCCTGCCCCTACAATTAAACACAATCCTCAGAGGAGTTGGTCTTAGAATCCTTTTTCATTCCGTGATGTGGCAAATAGTGACCATGAATTTTGGCTTGCTCAGGGGGTACCTCTTCTATAAATTTATTAATTAACTGCTCAGCAATTATATCATTATAGGCAGTCAACAATTCTGGTGTCTTACTCACTTCGGGAGCTGAGCCTTTACTGTCCATATGCCATTTTGTAATTAGTGGGAAATTTTGGATGGTTCAGTCCCCCACGGAAGTCGTACCCCGTATTGTCCAGATTCAAATTTTACATCTCTCAGGTACTGTTCCTGAGTAAAAGAATCGTCTGGACTTTCTTCATTTTTCATTTATTCCAATGCCGTCTTTAAATTTCCCCCAATTTATGCACTTGGCTCAACACCATCATCTATGGAAGAATTATACTGGGACGATTTAATGAATAAGACACCAGTTATGGTATTTGTAGTTTCCTCTAGTCATGCATTTCTATTACGAGGAATCCTACATACATTACATGGTCTCCTGCTCTTAAGGTGACCCACATGGTGGCATTGAAAATTGGGTTGGTCAAATGTTTGTTAGTGGGATAAATTGTAAAAGGACCGCCTAGTAGGGGCCACAGGCTGCTGCAGTTTCCTCCTTTCTTATGTTCTTATGTTCTTATTTCTTTACCCATACCCTTACAAAGGAGGCATAATAGTCACAAACCCTAATCAAAATATTTATTGGGCCTTCAAATCATCACTTACACCAGAAGGTGCTAAATTTACATTATGTTATAGCCTTTCCCGTAGCTTTACTAAGCCCTTTGTTGATATTTTCTCTGGAAGTCTATCTACAATACTGCATTAACACGTTTTTTCTCATTGCCCAACCTGAAAAGTTACTAAACAGTGTCATACAATTGAGACCTTTTATCCGAGAGAAAACCAGATAATTTTAAAGCTGTGGTATCTCCCCCTCGTACTTTTATACCATCAAGACAATTACGCTTTATGAAAGTCGCTGGGATCCCTGATCCAATAATGCATTTACATTTTTTGATTTATTTCCTTTCATCATCATTTTTACCTGTAACACAGGTAAGGCTACTTCAGCAAAACCATCATTATTAACATTAGCAGCAATTTTTAAAATTAATTTACTGTTGTGTCGGGGATTGTCAACTTATCATTATTACAACTTTAAAAACCCTTTAAACACATGACTATATGGTTTTTCCTTTGTGACATTGTTAATAAAATTTAAATTTGGGCATGACAATCCTTTCTTTGGGTGATTACCAAAACATCTGATGCACATCCCAAATCTTTTTTTGGGAAAATTGAATTTTGATTTTTACCTTTGGGAAAATTTTTTCCCCTTGTGAAACTTTACAGATCCCCTTAGGTTATTTTGGTGCACCCTTTAAAAAAAAATTTGGTTTGTCGGGTCTGCAACTGCACAATAATTCTTGTGACCTAGTTTTATTTCCCCCAACCAAAAAAACCCCCTTTGATGTTTTTTTAGAAAATAAATTAAAGTGTTTTCCAGTTTAAATTTAAATTCTGTACAATGGCACTAAATAAGGGGTTTGTTTCCCTTTTTCGATTTTTATTTTTTAATTTAAATTTTGAGAGTGCTCCCCAAGTTTAACTCTAAACTGCTGAAAAACCGTTTGTAAGTGTGATCTGGAAAATTTTAAATTAACAATGATATTCATTTAGATCCAACCTACTTTTTCCCTGTATTACTTTTAAGGGGCCCTTTCAAAAAGGGGTCAACTTTTTCCCCTTGAAAGAATCATCTACTTTTGGGGGGGGAAAGGGGGTTTGGTATGGGAAAATGTGAGCATCTCCTCAAACCTGCCCTTTTTGGGGTTGAAAAAATTTTAGTTACACATGCTAGGTCATTTTCTGTCTTTCCACCTGCTTTAAAAATTTTTTCCAAAGCGCCTCTCATTTTTTCCTCCAAAATTAAAACAGGAAAACATAATTCTGGGAGTTTTTTGGGCAGACATCTTATTTGTTGGAGAAATTGTTTTAACCCTGCCGGGTTTAAACACATTTTAATTTATTAAAGGGCCCAAAACTTTTACAAAAAAGAATTTTTTTCCTCTAATTCGTAAAAACTGATTATTCATAAGATCTTTTTCCCAGTCTCATCTACACAGTTTAAAAAACAAATCTCCTTCATTTTTAAAGGGGTAAAAAAAATTTGTATGAATCATATCTATTACCAAAGCATTTTAAATAAATTTTTTAAACTTTCAAAATTAAACATTTTTCTTATTCTTTAAATTTCCCAAAACATTTATTATTTTTCCCTTGTTTAAAAAACCCTTTAAAGCTTGCACTAATGTTTTCTTTACTCTATTTTTCCCATATGTTTGTGTTCTACAAATTTCCTCATTTTCCCAGGAAAATTTTTTCCAAAATTTTAAAAAATTTAAATTAAAACCCTTAATTATTTAAAATTACATTTGATTACAATTACAAAAAAAATTATAAAATTTTTAAAACCTTTAAAAAAACCTTTCCAACTTGGCTTAAAAATTAATCAAAAAAAAAATTATAAAAAAAAAAAAAAAAAAAAATTAAAAAAAGTAAAAAAAAAAACCAAAACTTGGTTAAAAAAAAATTTTATTAAAAATTAAAAAAATAAAAAAGAATTTGACATAGAAAAATTTAATATTTACACAATAAAAATTTTTTAGCAAACCCCCTTAAAAATCAATTACCATACACTGAAAAAAATTTATGGCCAAAATTGCCTTATCAAATTAGTATTATACAAATTAAAGAAAAAATTAATATTATGCACAAAAAAATTTTTTAAGCCACCTTGATTTGGGCTTACCCAAAATTTAATATTGTAAAAATTATAATCCACTACACTGTCATTTCACATAAAAATTTTAAGTAATTAACTAATTAAGGGACTTCACTAATTTACCCCAGTTCAAAAGGACCAATGGGAAAATTTAAAATGTGGAAAATTACATTTTTTCTGCACAGGCGCGGGCTAAATTTTCCCATTTTCTATGACATAAATTTTAAATTAAAACAGTATGGCCATCATTACATATAACAAACTGTATTTCTGGGAAAAATTCCCAGTTTTTTCCAAAAACTGGTGTCTGAGGGGTACTGCCCCAAAATTTTTCCCCATCCCCTATCTCTAAATCGCTGCTGGCGAATTTTTTTTCTTTTTCCCCCATAAATATCAACGAACTATTATTTGCTGCCATTTTTGTGACAAAATTTAAAAGGTTAAAATCAGGTATAAACGCATGAGAATGCCCTGTTTGCTAAAAGGGATATTAATCGCAGTTTCTCTGTTTTGGTTTTTCTTCAATGTGGGGGGGGGGGGGACTAACCCCAGAGCAATAAGACAGAAATTTGGAAAGGGCAGGGGGGTTTACAGTTTTTTTTCTCAAGGTGAGTCATCCCCTTTTGCACTCAAATTGGCAAAACTATTTCTTGAAGAAACAAAGAGAGAAAACGTGCATTTGCCAAAATGAAAAGAGAAAGGGAGGGGAAAGGAAATTTTTTAGGGGTTGGTAAAAAATTTGGGGGGGGGGCAAAAAAAAAGGGGTTAGCTAACACCTCAATTTTTTGGATAATAGTTTTAGTTTTGCTTAAAGGAAAGGGAGGGAAAGGGTGTTGTCAGAAGGCTTTGCCGCCTTATCTTTAATAGAAAAAAGGGACAGTATAAACCTTTCCGAAAATTTCTCGGGAAAAACTGGGGTCCCTTATACAAGTCGGGAAATTAAACGTAAACAAATTTTTTTAACATAGAGTGTATAATCCCCTCTGTGCGATTTTCTTGACTGAACATTTAAATGCTGAAATATACAGTTTTTTATTTAGGGGCTCTCCCTCTTTTTAATAAGTCCACATAACGGGTGAACAAATGAGGGTTTTGGATTTGATGTAGAATTAACAAATACTGCCATAAATTGCAATGAACATTCCCAACTTTAAAAACTTTTAGTGCAACATTCCACATTCCTAACCTTTTTTTAGTCTTAATCAAGTCCCCAAATATCGATTTTGTGTCAACACCCAATGACACAGAATCCAGCTAGAGTCAGGCGGGTTTTTATTTTCCCTTTTTTCATTTCCCCCCAAAAACTAAAGGGGTTTTAAGGGTTACATTATATGAAAGTAGAATTTTGTCTGCCCTTTTATAAAAAATGATGGGAAATACCTTTTAAAAAACCCAGGAGGCCACTCCCCCCCTTTTTTTCAATAATAGTGAAATGCGGATATATCCCCCTTTTAAAGCAAATTGTATGACTAACAAACTTGTTAATCAACAACCTCTTTTGACATTGAGACAGCATAAACAAAGGGTTTTCCCCCGGGAAGGGGCTGCGGGGGAAATTGTAAAATTTAAAAAATAACTAATAATTGTCTTTTTTTTGTTTCAGGGCAGAAAGTGAATTTTTTCTAAGCATTTTTTTTCACCCCTTTTTTGAATGCATACTGACCCTCCTTAACGGTTACTTCATGCACCAAAATCTCTGTCCTTGAAAATTCCATGAGGTCATTATAAATTTTCATGACCAAATCAAAAAACGCAAAATTCCCTGCCACTTTCCCAAAAGGGGCGGGATCCATCGGGATATTGAAAAATTAAAGGCAGACAGCATTTTCTAGACGATATAGTATATTTTTCTGATCCCAGAAAACCAACATGTTGCCCAACTTAAAGCTCCTTTAAAAGGGTTTTTGGGGACTGTCAGTTAACTTTTTAACCTATGTTAATCTTTCTTTAGTCATCTACTTTTTACGTTTTTTGGGGCCCATAAAGGTAGGTAGGGGGTAAAGTGGCGCCTGAATTATTTAAAACTCCCCCATTAAGAATTACGCAGAAACCTCATGATCCCAAACCCCTCCAGCGATTTTTTACATATGGTATTTTTCTACATACCCCTTCCTATTTTAAATAATGCCCCCATTTTTTGTTTTCCCCAAAAAATTTTTTAAATTTTTAAGTTATAGGTTGATGCATTGCCTCAGGGGTGGGGCAGAAATTTTAAAAACATCGAAGGGGAAATGGTTCCCACCCTTTGGGCATATTCTTTTACCCAAAAGTATCAATAACATAAATTGGTATTTTTGTACTATAGACAAAAAAATTTTGGGGTTTCTGTTTACTTATGCGGGAACACTTAACTTTTTCCTTTGGGACATTTCCATTTAAGGGGGTCACAGTCTACAGAAAGCATAACACCCTAATCTACTAAACGTCATGAAAAACTAAAAACCCCAAATAGTGTTGAAAAGGAGTTTCAGGCTGCACCCTTTATAATTTTCAAATCCTCCAAAATTTTCTAAAAATTTAAATAACTTTTTGGCAGATCCCCTTTTCCGGGGGGGGAGTTAGGATGTGAAATAGACTATATGGGTATCAAGTTCCTTTTTTTTTTTTAAAAATGTTTTTTTTCCTGACAAACCTTACCTAACATAGCTGATTCCCTTTTTTTTCCGGGAAATTCGTGACAGGGGAGAATTTGAAGGTTTTTTTAAGAGGTCAAGATAGTGGGAAAAAAACGATGGTGGATGATGGGGATAAATCTTTCACTTGGGTGAGGGGAGGGCCCCGAGTGTCTGTGAGGGGGGACAGGTTTTGGTGGAGAGGGGACGATATGGGGGTTTTTATTTTTTGATGAGGGTAGTGCTTATTTAGAAAGGATCCTGCAAAGGCGAGATTAAAGGGAAAAGGGGTTTGGTGGGGGGAATGGTGGGAAAACATGGTTTTTTCTGAATTATTTTACCCTTTAGTGGGAAAAAGAAATTAGAGCTTGAGAGAGTGTTTAGACAGGGAAAATAAATTTTTTGTGTGTGTTTGTACATGCCAACCCTGCTTGAACGTGAATGTTTGGTTTATGGTGGGAGACAACGAGACAAAAGATCTTACCAACGCTAGGGTTTGATAAAACATTCTGAAACTAGCAGAAAACTCGGTGTTTGCAAATTTTTATTCCGTTCCCCGAAGAAATTTCATAAATTGAAAAAAAATTTTGGAAAAACACTCTCATTTTAGTAGATCCTTCGATAGTTAAAAGTTGTCTTCCCCGCAGCTTCCATTTTAAGATTTGGGGAATTTTTGGGTGTACCAAAAAGAGGTTAACATAATTTAAGTAAAAATTGTTTTATTTTAAAACATTGGGTGGGGCTCACTGTGCTTTCTCGGGTGAAGTAATACTTAGCAAGCAAAATCATTTACCTCGTCTAGATCAGCTGGGCCCCCCACCCACGTACTTCAGCGCAGGAACCTCAAATCATCCTAACCCCCCCACAACCTTTCTCTGCCCTGTGTGGGGAGAATTTTAAAAAAATTTTAAAACTGCAAAATTTTCAAATTCCCTTTCCATTATTGTAGAAAAATGTATCAGTCCCCTCACTAACTTTTTCGAAAATTTAAGTTTGTTTAATATTATATTTGATTTTTATTATTGAACAAAAATTTTGAACCCTTTCGGCCTTTTAAATACATTTGGGAATAAACACTCAAACAAATTGTGACTCACATCTCCGGGCACTTGATGTTAACAACAATGTTTACTGATCCATCTTTTTTCCCCCCCCAAACTCCCCCTTATTTTTACCACCTATTGTTAGATAACGTAAAGTAAATACATGAAAACCGGTTTTGATTCATGCTTGATTTGCGTGCCTCCAGCGTAACACCTGGGTTTATCACGCTTTTTACCCCCACCAGGCTGGGCCCCAAAAACCCTGCCACGGGCGTTGACCCCCGAAACCCACCACAGTTTAAAACCCCAAGGGAAAACAACTCCAACACAATAACACAAAAAAACAGAAACAACTTGAACCCAAAAAAAGAACAATAACTACAACTAAAAAAACGGGAAAAAAAAGCAGGGAAAAACAACAACCCAAAAAAAAAAACAACAAAACAACAGCAAAAACAACTTTAAAAACTTGACATCGGAAAAAAAAAAATCCCTTTTTTAAGTAATAAAAAATCTTTCCCCTAAAAGGGAATCTTTTCTGGAATACTTGTCACCAACCAACTTTTTTTTATATATCAAAAAGTACATCAAATAAAATAAAATAAAAATGAAATCTATTTTAAGTCCATGTGGGGAAACTTTACCTGATAATAGCAAAGGGGAAAATAAGGCAAAGGCAGGGTGGGCGGGAAAAATGGGAAATAAACCCATTAGTCTACGATACTCTTAATAAACCATCGAACTAGACTACCGTTGTAAGAGGGAAGTAACTTTCTAGACTACTGATAAATCTTAATAAACCATCGTAACTAGTAACAAAAAAGTTGTAAGAGGGAAGTAACTACAACTACTGATACTCTTAATAAACCCTCGTAACTAGTACTACAGTTGTAAGAGGGGATAACTACTAGAAATTAAATGATACTCTTAATAAAACCCTCGTAACTTTTACTACAGGGTTTTACGAGGGTGTAACCCACTAGACAAATGATACCTTTTAAAATAGCATCGTTTAAATTTTACTTTCAGTTTTTACCAAGGGGAGTAAATACTAGACTAAATGATACTCTTTAAAAAACCATCGTAACTTGTACTTCAGTTGTACGAGGGAAAATAACTACAGACTACTAATAAACCCTTTAAAAAACCATCGTAACTTTACCCTTTAGTTGTACAGGGTAGTAACTACTAGACTACTGATACCCTTTAAAAAACCCCTCGTAACTAGTACTACAGTTGTAAGAGGGAAGTAAAACTAGACTACTGTACTCTTAAAAAACCATCGTAACTATTTTCCAAAATTTTGGGAAAAGGGAAGTAACTACTAGACTACCGATACTTTAATAAACCATCGTAAAATAAAACTACAGTTTTTACGAGGGGGAAAAACTACTAGACAAATGATACTCTTTTAAAAAACCATCTAACTTGTACTTTAGTTTAAAAGGGAAGCAACTACAGACTACTGAACCCCTTAATAAACCTTTGGGAACTTGTACTACAGTTTGTAAAGAGGGGATAACCCACTAGACTACTGATACTCTTAAAAAAACCATCGTAACTTGTACCAGTTTACGAGGGGGAGTAACTACTAACACTGATACTCTTAATATAGCATCGTAACTTTTACTACAGTTGTACCCGGGTAGTAACAAATAGACAAATGGGTACTCTTAATAAAAACCCTCGTAAAATTTTACTTCAGTTGTACGAGGGTAGTAAAATACAAAATACTGACACCCCTTAATAAAACCCTCGTATCCTTGTACTACAGTTTTACGGGGGGAAGTAAATACTAGACTACTGATTTCTCCTAATAAACACGTAACTTTTTACTTCATTTTTTACGAGGGTAGTAACTACCCAGACCCACTGATACTCTTTTAAAACCCTCGAATTTTTGTACTACAGTTTTTACCCGGGGAGTAACTACTAGACAACTGATACTCCCTTTCTATAGCACGTAACTTGTACTAAAAGTTTGTACCAGGGTAGTAACTACTAGACGCTGAACTCTTTAAAAAACCATCAAAACCCTTTTTACTAAAAAAAAAAACTTGTACGAGGGGAAATAACTACTAGACAAAAATACTCTTAATAAGCATCGTAACTTTTTACACAGGGTTGGGCGAGGAAGTAAAATACTAGGGTACTGATACTCTTAAAATTTTGCATCCCTAACTTTACTAAAGCTGTACGAGGGAAGTAACTACTAGACTACTGAACTCTTTTAAAATAACACCGTAACTTGTACTCAGTTGGATTTAGGGGGAAGTAGCCCACTAGACTACTGATACTTTCAAACCCAGAACAAACACTTGGGGTAGGGGAGGTTACACCCCAATCTAGTTATTCGCCAGCATATTCCTAAATAAGGGGTACGAAAAATTTTTTTTTACCAGGCCCGATGGGTTTTTTTAAATAAAGAGCGAGGTTTTTAAATCAGGGCCCAAAGGAATAAGTTAGGCATACGTTACAAAAACGGGCAGAGAGGTATAAACTAAAAACAAATTTTCCCAAAATTTATTACAAATTGTTGAAAAAGAATAACTCCAATTTGAAAATTAAAAAAAAGAAAATTTTTTAATTTTGGGCAATTAACCTGTTAGCAAACAAACTCTGGGGTGTTTAGCAGCTCAGCCTCCCCCCACCAAATAAAGGAGGCTCAACCGTCTTTCCAGAGGGATTGTGAGTGCTGGACGCCGGGTCTCTCAACCTTAGGTCCCGTATGTACAAAACACACACACACACCACACACACACCAACACACACACACACCAAAACACACACACACACACAAACACACCACACACCCCACACACACATATATATATATTTATATAAAATAAATATTTTAATATAATATATATATATATAAATAAAATATATGTTTTAAATAATATACATATATATATACATATATATATATATAAAAATATATATTATATATATATATATATAAATATATAATATAAATATATATATATATATATACAAATATATAATAATATATATATATATATATATATATATATATATATATATATATATATATAGATATATAGAGATATATATGTCGTGCCGAATATGTAAAACTGGTCAATTAAAAGAACCATTTAAATTACGTCCTTTCTAAAATTTTCTCATATACGTTTAAAGATATATTTTTTTTCATTAATGCTGATGTAAAATTTATAATTTTGCACCAAAAGGAACTTAGAAAACTTACCTAACCTTATTATAACAAACGCAATTTATTTTAGCCTAACCAACTAAATATATTTAGATTTGTTTACAGTAATTTAATTCCAAACAAACACAGTGAAATATATTTTTTTAGTTAGGTTCAGAATGATTTTGGCGAAATTATTGAAATACACAAATTTTCACTTGTCCTATAGGGCAAGATGAGCGTTGCTATTTAAAGCCAAGATCGAAAGTTCTGTCTTTTCGGCCACGAAATAAAAATATATATTATATATATATATATATATAATAATAATATATAATAATAATATATAAATATATATATATATAAATATAATATAAATATATATATAAATAAAATATATATGCAAAACAACCACTCTGAAAGAATAGAGAAATTCCCCAAGCGCTTTCGTGACTACTCACATTATCAAGGAATTATAAAGTGAAGCATCCAAGGAAGCTATATAAGGGGTCGCCAGCACCTCACTACAGATCCCACAAAGGTTAAACACGTGACGCGCGGCGAGCCAACTTGGATAGGTCCTTTGCAAAACTCACCCCCAAGCTATTTATTTGTCCAGTGTATTAAATTTAAAATTTTTACCCAAATTCTATTAATTATAAATGATCTAATTTTTTATAAACCAAAGGGAAAAATTCATATTATTGTCAAAACTGCTTTTTATGAAAAAAGATTCAAATTTTATTCCTGCGACCATGGACTTGCTTGATACTACTTTCCCCAACTTTTTGAAAATCAATTGGATGGTTAAAATCTCTTACATGAATAAATAAGCATTGGAATCTTGTCCAGTTCTAATGCTATATTTATGTTGTTTTAATCTTAGTTCGAGATTTTTACCAGTTTGAAACCCTAATAAACTTTATCGCAAATTTTACAAGGAATCTTATAGACACATCCATCAGCATTTTGGGGGGGAAATTTTTAATCAAAAGTTTTTTTACTGTATCAAGATTTTTGAATACAACTTTAATATTAAAGGTCTTAAGAAGAGAAGGCATATGAAACCAAGTTTTCATGGAAAGGGAGAACCAACATATTTTAGTTTGAATAAGGCTGGTTTTCCCTTTTTTGGATTATAAAAGTGTTCCTAGCAACTTTAAAAGATTTATCAATTACATTTCTTGGGTATTTTAAATCATTACCTATTTCATAAATTTTGGATATTTCCTCATCTATGAACTCAGGGCTACAAATTCGTAAGCTCTCAAAAACATTGATGAGAAAACAACAGTTTTACTCTATCTTGATGCGAGGAAAATAATAGTGGACATAGAACAGTTATTTGTGGGTTTTCTGAAAAATTTTAAATTTTGAATTCATTATTACCCTTAATAATTAAAACATCTAGAAAAGGCAATGAGTTAATTTTCTTCAAACTCAACAGTAAAGTTTATAGAATGGCTAACTATTTAATTTTCCAAGAAAATGGGTATATCTACATTTTTGGGCATAAGACACAAAATATCATCAACATATCTGAACCATTTAGCTCTATTAGGGAGGATTGTGTTAAGCATATATATATTTTAATATATATATATATATATAATAAAATATATTATATATATATATATATATATATATATAGAGAGAGAGAGAGAGAGAGAGAGAGAGAGAGAGAGAGAGAGAGAGAGAGAGAGAGAGAGAGAGAGAGAGAGAGAGATAGAAAAGAAAAGAGAGAGAGAGAGAGAGAGAGAGAGAGAGAGAGAGATATGCATGCAGAAAAACACAAACATGAATACAATGGTACAATGTATTAAAGAACATGAATTTCCTCCAGCTCCTCTGAAGCCGACGCGAGCCAAGTAAAGCAGCAAGCATTTCCCCTCTGGATGGCTATGCTGAGGCAAATGGAACATGAAAGTGGTGTCGATGATCCCGGAACCCATTTCTTTGAGGAAACAAATGGCATTTTTTCCCCATGATCCCAAGGTCCTGATCCCACTGGGACAAAATTGATACTGGTTGGCTTATGTCCCTGTACTTCCTGATCTTGTACTCCTCCCTGTGGTCAGCAGCTCCTCCCCGTGGGCAGCAGATCCTCCCTGTCACCCAACACTGTATGGATGTAGGTGTCAGTAAATGTGGACACAAAGGTATAGTCCCATGCTAAGAGCTTGCCCTTCTTCCAAGGATAGATGGTGATCCCGTCGGGGTGGTTGCTGTGTTGTGGGTACGTTGGCTGCTAGTGACGGGCTCCCTCTTGGGTGGGCATCCAGCTGCAGCAAGGGTTCTCTTTATGATGTCGTTGACCCATTTTGTAGTGCATGCCAGCCCTTGGTTTTTTGGGAAAAGTTAAGATTATGTAGACTGTATTTGGGCTGCTTGCGCTTCACTGCAAAATACACATGTATTCTTTTGAATTGGGGCAGCAAGGGGCAGAGCCACTGCAAATTTGGAGGGTCTTTGGGTCGAGTCCCTGTTTCCATTGCCGATATGGGAACTGTTTGGAGGAAGTCCCCGAGGAGGGGCGCTCACAGCTGGAGATGGGGATCTC
>NW_026506337.1:0-20133 GCF_026875155.1 Cherax quadricarinatus
GAAAATGTCTATGAAATTCAGAATTAATTTTGAATTTTTTCATGTATTTTTTTTAAAAACCCCAAAAACATATTAAAAAAATCGAAAAATATGCAAAATGATGTTTTACTGCATATTTGGACGATTTAGAGCATTTAGATCACTTTTCATACATACCTGATTTTTTCGCTAAAATTCATGGATTTTCAAACTTTTTTTTCAGAATTACTGATGGAATTAAATTTTATGCTGAAAGTAACTTAAATACGAAATGTTAGTGTAGTATTGTGTCAATACATATTTCAAGTGTAAGGTTTGTTTGAAAAGTGCTCTAAATGCCCCAAATAGGCGAAATATGCAGTAAAACATCATTTTACCTGATTTTTTTCAATGCTTTTGCTATTTTTAAAAATACCTATAGCATTGAAAAATCGAAAAATATGGTAATATGATGTTTCACTGCATATTTCGACGATTTTCAGCATTTAAAGCGCTCTTCAATTAAATCTCATTTTTTAGCTAAAATACATGGATTTTCACTCTTGAAATATTTATTGACACAATACTACACTAAAATGTCATATTTAAGTTATTTTCGGCGTAAAATTCAATTCCATCAGTAATTCTTATAAAAAAATTTGAAAATTCATGAATTTTAGCTAGAGAATCAGGATTGTCTGAAAAGCGTTCCAAATGCTCTAAATCGTCGAAAAATGCAGTACGACATCATTTTGCAATATTTTGCGATTTTTTCAATGCTTTCGGTATTTTTAAAAATATATGAAATACATGAAATACCCGATACATATGAAATATCTGAAGCATTGAAAAAATCGAAAAATATTGTAAAATAATGTTTTACTGCATATTTCGACGATTTGGAGACATTTAGAACACTTTTCAGACAAACCTGATTTTTTAGCTAAAATTCATGGATTTTAAAGCTTTTTTTTTATCAGAATTAGTGATGGAATTGAAATTTTCGAGACTTTTCAACATTTTAAAGTATATCACATGTTTTTCATGAAGCCCATAAAATTTCGATGAAATTCAGAAATAATTTTGAATATTTCTTATATTTTTTTAAAAATAGCGCAAGCATTATGAAAGTCGAGAAATATGGGAAAATGATGTTTTACTGCATATCTCGACGATTTAGAGCATTTAGAACACTTTTCAGACAAAGCTGATTTTTTAGTTAAAATTAATGGATTTTCAAGCTTTTTTTATCAGACTTACTGATCGAATAGAAATTTTCGAGCCTTTTCAACATTTTAAAGTATATTACATATTTTCCAAAAAGCCCATAAAATTTTGTTGAAATTCAGAAATGATTTTGAATATTTCATATTTTTTAAAAAAATTCCAAAAGTATTAAAAAATAAAAAAATATTGCAAAATGATGTTTTACTGCATATTTCGACGATTTAGAAGATATAGATCACTATTCAAACAAACCTGATTTTTTAGCTAAAATTCATGGATTTTCAAACTTTTTTTTCAGAATTACTGATGGAACCAAATCTGATGATGAAAGTAACTTAAATTTGACATTTTAGTATAGAATTGTGTCAATACATATTTCAAGTGTGAAAATCCATGTATTTTAGCTGTAAAGTGAGGTTTGTTTGAAAAGTGCTCTAAACGCTCCAAATCGTCGAAATATGCGATAAAGCATCATTTTACCATATTTTTCGATTTTTTCAATGCTTTTGGTATTTTTAAAAATACCTGAAGCATTGAAAAACTCGAAAAATATGGTAATATGATGTTTAATTGCATATTTCGACGATTTGGAGCATTTAAAACACTTTTCAGACAAACCTTATTTTTTTAGCAAAAATTGATGGATTTTCAAACTTCTTTATCAGAATTACTGATGGAATTGAATTTTTCGAGCCAATTCAACATATAAAAGTATATTACGTATTTTTCAGAAAGCCCATAAAATTTCGATGAAATTCATAAATAATTTTGAACATTTCACATATTTTTTAAAAACACCAAAACCATTCAAAGAATAGAAAAAGTATGACGGAATGATGTTTTACTGAATCTTTCGACTATTTAGAGCATTTAGAACACTTTTCAGACAAACCTGATTTTTTAGCTAAAATTCATGGATTTTCAAATTTTTTTTTTATCAGAGTTACTGATGGAATTGAATTTTATGCTGAAAGTAACTTAAATATGACATTTTAGTGTAGTATTGTATCAATAAATATTTCAAGTGTGAAAATCCATGTATTTTAGCTAAAAAGTAAGGTTTAATTTAAAATTGCTCTAAATGCTGAAAATCTGTCGAAATATGCAGTAAAACATCATTTTACCATATTTTTTGATTTTCTCAATGCTTCAGGTATTTCATATATTTCAGGTATTTCATATACTTCATATATTTTTTAAAAATACCAATAGCCTTGAAAAAATCGAAAAATATGGCAAAATGGTGTTTTATTGCATATTTCGACGATTTAGATCATTTGGAACACTTTTCAGACAAACCTGAATTTTTAGCTAAAATTCATGGATTTTCAAACTTTTTCATCAGAATTACTGATGGAATTGAAATTTTCGAGCGTTTTCAACATTTTAAAGTCTATTTCACATTTTTCAAAAAGCCCATAAAATTTCGACGAAATTCAGAAATAATTTTGAATATTTCGCATATTTTTTTAAAAATTGCGAAAGCATTGAAAAAATCGAAATATATGGCAAAAGGGTGTTTTACTGCATGTTTCGACGATTCAGAGCATTTGGAACACTTTTCAGACAAACCTGATTTTTTATCTAAAATTCATTGATTTTCAAGCTTTTTTAATCAGAATTACTGAAAATTTAAATTTTCGTGTCTTTTCAGCATTTTAAAGTATATTACATATTTTTCAAAAAACCCATAAAATTTCGATGAAATTCAGAAATAATTTTGAATATTTCATATATTTTTTTAAAAATTGCAAAATCATTGAAAAAATCGAAAAATATGGCAATATGATGTTTTACTGCATATTTCGACAATTTAGAGCATTTATAACACTTTTCAGACAAACTTGATTTTTTAGCTGAAATTCATGTATTTTCAAACTTTTTTATCAGAATTACTGATGGAATTGAAATTTTCGAGTCTTTTCAACATTTTAAAGTATATTACATATTTTTTCAAAAAGCCCTTAAAATTTCAATGAAATTCAGAAATAATTTTGAATATTTCATAATTTTTTTAGAAACACCAATTTCATTCAAAAAAAATCGAAAAATATGGCAAAATTATGGTTTAGAGCATTTAGAACACTTTTCAGGCAAACCTGATTTTTTAGATAAAATTCATGGATTTTCAAACTTGAAATATTTATTGACACAATACTACACAAAAATATTATATTTAAGTTACTTTCAGCATAAAATTCAATTCCATAAGTAATTCTGACAAAAAAGTTTGAAAATCCATGAATTTTAGCTAAAAAATTAGGTTTGTCTGAAAAGTGTTCTAAATTGTCTAAATCGTCGAAATATACAGTAAAACGTCATCTTGCCATATTTTTCGATTTTTTCAATGCTTTTGTATTTAAAAAAAATATATATGAAATATTCAAAATTATTTCTGATTTTCATCGAAATATTATGGGCTTTTTGTAAAATATGTAATATACTTTAAAATGTTGGAAAGGCTCGAAAATTTCAATTCAATCAGTAACTCTGATAAAAAAAAGTTTGAAAATCCATGAAATTTAGCTAAAAAATCAGTTTTTTCTGAGCGTGTTTTCTAAAATGCTCCAAATCGTCCCGAAGTAAGCAGTAAAACATCATTTTAGAATATTTTTTCCGATTTTTCATGCTTCAGGTATTTCATATATTTTCAGGTAATTTCACAAAATTCCATAATTTATTAAAATACCTAAAGCATTGAAAAAATCGAAAAATATGCCAAAATGATGTTTTACTGAAAAGTGCCTGAAAACTGATCTAAACGCTCTAAATCGTCGAAATATGCATTGAAACATCATTTTGGCGATATTTTCGATTTTGCTTTAGTCTTTTTAAAAAATATATGAATATTCAAATTAATTTCTGAATTTCATCGAAAAATTTATGGCTTTTTTGAAAATATGCAATATACTTTGAAATGTTGAAAAGGCTCGAAAATTTCAATTCCATCAGTAATTCTCATCAAAAAGTTTGAAAATTCATAAATTTTAGCTAAAAAATCAGGTTTGTCTGAAAAGTGTTCCAAATGCTCTAAATCGTCGAAATATGCATTAAAACATCATTTTGCCATATTTTTCGATTTTTTTAATGCTTTTGGTATTTTTAAATAATGTATCAAATATCTCAAATAACTGAAATATATGAAATAAATAAAGCATTGAAAAAAACGAAAAATATTTTACTGCATATTTACACGATTTGGAGCATTTAAAACACTATTTAGACAAACCAGATTTTTAGCTAAAATTCAGGGATTTTCATGTTTTTTTATCAGAATTACTGATGGAATTGAAATTTTCGAGCCTTTTAAACATTTTAAAGTATATTACATATTTTTGAAAATGCCCATAAAATTTCGATGAAATTCAGAAAAAATTTTGAATATTTCATATATTTTTTTAAAAATACCAAAAGCATTGAAAAAATCGACAAATATGGCAAAATGATGTTTTACTGCACATTTCGACGATTTAGAGCATTTGGAACATTTTTCAGACAAACTTGATTTTTTAGCAAAAATTCATGGATTTTCAAACTTTTTTATCAGAATTACTGATGGAATTGAATTTTATGCTGAAAGTAACTTAAATATGACATTTTAGTGTAGTATTGTGTCAATACATATTTCAAATTTGAAAATCCATGTATTTTAGCTGAAAAGTAAGGTTTGTTTTAAAAGTGCTCTAAATGCTCCAAATCGTCGAAATATGCAATAAAACATAATTTAGCAAATTTTTCCATTTTTTCAATGCTTCATGTATTTCATGTATTTCAGGTATTTCACATATTTCATATATATTTTTAAAAATACCAAAAGAATTGAAAAAAAAAAAAAAATATGGCAAAATGATGTTTTACTGCATATTTCGACGATTTAGAGCATTTGGAACACTTTTCAGACAAACCTGATTTTTTATCTAAAATTCATGAATTTTCAAACTTTTTCATCAGAATTACTGATGGAATTGAAATTTTCTAGCCTTTTCAACATTTTAAAGTATAATACATATTTTTCAAAAAGCCCATAAAATGTCGATGAAATTCAGAAATAATTTTGAATATTTTATATAGTTTTTAAAAATACCGAAAGCATTGAAAAAAATTGAAAAATATGACAAAATTATGGTTTACTGCATATTTCGACAATTTAGAGCATTTAGATCACTTTTCAGACAAACTTGACTTTTCAGCTAAAATTCATGTATTTTCAAACTTTTTTATCAGAATTACTGATTGAATTGAATTTTATGCTGAAAGCAACTTAAATATGACATTTTAGTGTAGTATTGTGTCAATACATATTTCAAGTGTGAAAATCCATGTATTTTAGCTAAAAAGTAAGGTTTGTTTGAAAAGTGCTCTAAATGCTCCATCATTTTTACCAAATTTTTCGATTTTTTCAATGCTTCAGGTATTTCATTTATTTCATATATTTTTTAAAAATACCAAAAGCATTAAAAAAATCGAAAAATATGGCAAAATAATGTTTTACTACATATTTCGACGATTTAGATCATTTAGATCACTTTTCAGACAAACCTGATTTTTTAGCTAAAATTCATGGATTTTCAAACTTTTTTATCTGAATTACTGATGGAATTGAATTTTATGCTGAAAGTAACTTAAATAAAGACAATTTTATGTGTATATTGTGTAATAAAATATTTCAAATTTGAAAATCCATGTATTTTAGCTGAAAAGTAATGCTTGTTTTAAAAGTGCTCTAAATGCTCCAGATCGTCGAAGAATGCAATAAAACATAATTTAGCAAATTTTTCCGTTTTTTCAATGCTTCATGTATTTCATGTATTTCAGGTATTTCATATATTTCATATATATTTTTAAAAATACCGAAAGAATTGAAAAAATAAAAAAATATGGCAAAATTATATTTTACTGCATATTTCGACGATTTAGAGCATTTGGAACACTTTTCAGACAAACCTGATTTTTTATCTAAAATTCATGAATTTTCAAACTTTTTCATCAGAATTACTGATGGAATTGAAATTTTCTAGCCTTTTCAACATTTTAAAGTATAATACATATTTTTCAAAATGCACATAAAATGTCGATGAAATTCAGAAATAATTTTGAATATTTTATATAGTTTTTAAAAATACCGAAAGCATTGAAAAAAATAGAAAAATATGACAAAATTATGTTTTACTGCATATTTCGACAATTTAGAGCATTTAGATCACTTTTCAGACAAACTTGACTTTTCAGCTAAAATTCATGTATTTTCAAACTTTTTTATCAGAATTACTGATTGAATTGAATTTTATGCTGAAAGTAACTTAAATATGACATTTTAGTGTAGTATTGTGTCAATACATATTTCAAGTGTGAAAATCCATGTATTTTAGCTAAAAAGTAAGGTTTGTTTGAAAAGTGCTCTAAATGCTCCATCATTTATACCAAATTTTTCGATTTTTTCAATGCTTCAGGTATTTCATTTATTTCATATATTTTTTAAAAATACCAAAAGCATTAAAAAAATCGAAAAATATGGCAAAATAATGTTTTACTACATATTTCGACGATTTAGATCATTTAGATCACTTTTCAGACAAACCTGATTTTTTAGCTAAAATTCATGGATTTTCAAACTTTTTTATCAGAATTACTGATGGAATTGAATTTTATGCTGAAAGTAACTAAAATGTGACATTTTAGTGTAGTATTGTGTCAATACATTTTTCAAATTTGAAAATCCATGTATTTTAGCTAAAAAGTAAGGTTTGCTTAAAAAGTGCTCTTAATGTTCCAAATCGTCGAAAAATGCAGTAAAACATCATTTAGCAAATTTTTCGATTTTTTCAACGCTTTTTTTATTTTTAAAAATACCTGAAGCATTGAAAAAATCGAAAAGCGTTCTAAATGCTCCAAATCATCGAAGCATGCAGTAAAACATCATTTTAGAATATTTTTCGATTTTTTCAATGCTTCAGGTATTTCATATATTTCAGGTATTTCACATAATTCATATATTTTTTAAAAATGCCAAAAGCATTGAAAAAATCGAAAAATATGCCAAAATGATGTTTTACAGTATATTTCGACGATTTAGAGCATTTAGAACACTTTTCAGACAAACTTGATTTTTTAGCTAAAATTCATGGATTTTCAATCTTTTTATCAGAATTACTGATGGAATTGAAATTTTCGAGTCTTTTCAACAGAAATAATTTTGAATATTTCATATTTTTTTTAAAAATACGAAAAACATTGAAAAAATCGAAAAATCAGGCAAAAAGATGTTTTACTGTATATTTCGACGATTTAGAGTATTTAGAATACTTTTCAGACAAACCTAATTTTTTAGCTAAAATTCATGGATTTTCAAACTTGAAATATTTATTGACACAATACAACACAAAAATGTCATATTTATGTTACTTTCAGCATAAAATTCCGTTCCATCAGTAATTCTGATAAAAAAGTTTGAAAATCGATGAATTTTAGATAAAAAAATCAGGTTTGTCTGAAAAGTGTTCTAAATGCTGTAAATCGTCGAAATATGCTGTAAAACATCATTTTGCCGTATTTTTCGATTTTTTCAATGCTTTTGATATTTTTAAAAAAATATATGAAATATTCAAATTTATTTCTGAATTTCTTCGAAATTTTATGGGCTTTTTGAAGAATATGTAATATACTTTAAAATGTTGAAAAGGCTCGAAAATTTCAATTACATAAGTAATTCTCATAAAAAATCTTGAAAATCAGTGATTTTTAGCTAAAAAATCAGGTTTGTCTGAAAAGTGTTCTTAATGCTCTAAATCGTCGAAATGCAGTAAAACATCATTTTACCATATTTTTCGATTTTTTCAATGCTTTTGCTATTTTTAAAAATACATGAAACATTTAAAAAATCGATAATTATGGTAAAATGATGTTTTACTGCATATTTCAACGATTTTCAGCATTTAGAGCACTTTTCAAATAAACCTTACTTTTTTAGCTAAAATTTTCACACTTGAAATATTTATTAACACAAAACTACACTAAAATGTAATATATAAGTTAATTTCAGCATAAAATTCAATTCCATCAGAAATTCTGATAAAAAAAATTGGAAAATCCATGAATTTTAGCTAAAAAATCAGGTTTGTCTGAAAAGTATTCTAAATGCTCCAAATCGTCGAAATATACAGTAAAACATTATTTTGCTACATTTTTTTTATTTTTTTCAAAACTTCCGGTATTTTTAAAAAATGTATGAAATATTCAATATTCTGATTTTCATCAAAATTTTATGGGCTTTTTGGAAAATATGTAATATTCTTTAAAATGTTGAAAAGGCTCGAAAATTTGAATTCCATCAGTAATTCTGATGAAAAAGTTTGAAAATCCAAGAATTTTAGCTAAAAAATCAGATTTGTCTGAAAAGTGTTCTAAATGCTCTAAATCGACGAAATCTGCAGTAAAACATCATTTCGCCATATTTTTCGATTTTTTTCAATGCTTTTGCTATTTTTAAAAATATATATGAAATATTCAAAATTATTTCTGAATTTCATCGAAATTTTATGGGCTTTTTGAAAAATATGTAATGTACTTTAAAATGTTGAAAAATCTCGAAAATTTCAATTCCATCAGTAATTCTGATAAAAAACTAGAAAATCCATAAATCTTAGCTAAAAAATCAGGTTTGTCTGAAAAGTGTTCTAAATGCTTCAAATCGTCAAAATAT
The DNA here is from genome assembly GCF_026875155.1 of Cherax quadricarinatus. Classification (NCBI taxonomy): domain Eukaryota; kingdom Metazoa; phylum Arthropoda; class Malacostraca; order Decapoda; family Parastacidae; genus Cherax; species Cherax quadricarinatus. The sequence goes on from NW_026506337.1 coordinate 8,885, forward strand.
GCAGTAAAATATTGCAATATTATTAAAATATAAAATATTACAATATTACAAAATGATGTTTTACAGCATATTTCGACGATTTTGAGCATTTAGAACACTTTTCAGACAAACCTGATTTTTTAGCTAAAATTTAAGGATTTTCAAGCTTTTTTTATCAGAATCACTGATGGAATTGAAATTTTCGAGCCTTTTCAACATTTTAAAGTATATTACATATTTTTCAAAAAGAACATAAAATTTCGAATGAAATTCAGAAATAATTTTGAATATTTCATACATTTTTTTTAAAAATAGCAAAAGCATTGAAAAAATCGAAAAATATGGCAAAATGATGTTTTACTGCATATTTCGACGATTTACAGCATTTAGAACACTTTTCAGACAAACCTGATTTTTTAGCTAAAATTTATGGATTTTCAAGCTTTTTCCTCAGAATCACTGATGGAATTGAAATTTTCGAGCCTTTTCAACATTTTAAAGTATATTACATATTTTTGAAAAAGCCCATAAAATTTCGAATGAAATTGAAAAATTATTTTGAATATTTCATATATTTTTTTTTAAAAATAGCAAAAGCATTGAAAAAATCGAAAAAAATATGGCAAAATAACGTTTTACTGCACATTTCGACGATTTAGAGCATTTAGAACACTTTTCAGAAAACCTGATTTTTTAGCTAAAATTTGTGGATTTTCAAGCTTTTTCCTCAGAATCACTGATGGAATTGAAATTTTCGAGCCTTTTCAACATTTTAAAGTGTTACATATTTTTCAAAAAGCCCATAAAATTTCGATGAAATTCAGAAATAATTTTGAATATTTCACATATTTTTTTAAAAATAGCAAAAGCATGGGAAAAATCGAAAAATATGGCAAAATGATATTTTACTGCATATTTCGACGATTTAGAGCATTTAGAACACTTTTCAGATAAACCTAATTTTTTAGCTAAAATTCATGGATTTTCAAATTTTTTTATCAGAATTACTGATGGAATTGAATTTTATGCTGAAATTAACTTTTACAGCATATTTCCACGATTTGGTGCATTTAGAGCGCTTTTCAAACAAACCATACTTTTCCGCTGAAATTCATGGATTTTCACACTTGAAATATGTATTTACATAATACTACAATAAAATGTCATATTTAAGTTACTTTCAGCATAAAATTCAATTCCATCAGAAATTCCGATAAAAAAAATTTGAAAATCCATGAATTTTAGTTAAAAAATCAGGTTTGTCTGAAAAGTGTTCCAAATTATCTAAATCGTCGAAATATGCAGTAAAACAGCATCTTGCGATATTTTTCGATTTTTTCAGTGCTTTTGGTATTTCTAAAAAATATATGAAATATATAAAATACCTGAAATATATGAAGTACCTGAAGCACTGAAAATATCGAAAAATATCCTAAAATGATGTCTTACTGCATATTTCGACGATTTGGAGCATTTATAACAATTTTCAGATAAACCTGAATTTTTAGTAAAATTCATACATTTTCAAACTTTTTATCAGAATTACTGATGGAATTGAAATTTTCGAGCCTTTTCAACATTTTAAAGTATATTACATATTTTTCGAAAATCCTATAAAATTTAGATGAAATTTTGAAGTAATTTTGAACATTTCATATATTTTTTTTTAACAATAGCAAAAGCATTAAAAAAACGGAAAATATGCCAAGATGATGTTTTACTGCATATTTCGACGACTTAGAGCATTTAGAACACTTTTCAGACAAATCTGATTTTTTAGCTAATATTCATGGATTTTCAAGCTTTTTTATCAGAATTACTGATGGAATTGAAATTTTCGAGCCTTTTCAACATTTTAAAGTATATTACATATTTTTCAAAAAGCCCATAAAATTTCGATGAAATTCAAAAATAATTTTGAGTGTTTCATATATTTTTTTAAAAATACCAAAAGCATTGAAAAAATCGAAAAATATGGCAAAATGATATTTTACTGCACATTTCGCCTATTTAGAGCATTTATATAACTTTTCAGACAAACCTGATTTTTTAGCTAAAATTTTTGGATTTTCAAGCTTTTTTTTTTTCAGAATTACTGATGGAATTGAAATTTTCGAGCCTTTTCAATATTTTAAAGTATATTACATATTTTTCAAAAAAACCCATAAAATTTCGATGAAATTCAGAAATAATTTTGAATATTTCATATTTTTTTTTAAAAAATACCAAAAGCATTGAAAAATCGAAAAATATAGCAAAATGATGTTTTACTGCATATATCGACGATTTAGAGCATTTAGATAACTTTTCAGACAAACCTGATTTTCTAGCTAAAATTCTTGGATTTTCAAGTTTTTTTGTCAGAATTACTGATGGAATTGAAATTTTCGAGCCTTTTCAACATTTTAAAGTATATTACATATTTTTCAAAAATCCCTTAAAATTTCGATGAAATTCGGAAGTAATTTTATACATTTCATATATTTTTTTAAAAATAGCAAAAGCATTGAAAAAGTAGAAAAATATGGCAAAATGATGTTTTACTGCATATTTCGACGATTTAGAGCATTTAGAACACTTTTCAGACAAATCTGATTTTTTAGCTAAAATTCATGGATTTTCAAGCTTTTTTATCAGAATTACTCATGGAATTGAAATTTTCGAGCCTTTTCAACATTTTAAAGTATATTACATATTTTTCAAAAAGCTCATAAAATTTCGATCAAATTCAGAAATAATTTTGAATGTTTCATGTATTTTTTTTAAAATACCAATTTCATTGAAAAATAAAAAAAATATGGCAAAATGATGTTTCACTGCATATATCGATGATTTAGAGCATTGAGAACACTTTCCAGGCAAACCTGATTTTTTAGATAAAATTCATGGATTTTCAATCTTGAAATATTTATTGACACAATACTACACAAAAATATCATATTTAAGCTACTTTCAGCATAAAATTCAATTCCATAAGTAATTCTGACAAAAATGTTTTGAAAACCATGAATTTTAGCTAAAAAATCAGGTTGTAAGAAAAAGTGATCTAAATGCCTCTATATTCGTCGAAATATGCAGTGAAACATCCAATTTTGCCAGATTTTTTTCCGATTTTTTCACAATGCCTTTTTTGTATTTTTAAAAAATATATAAATATTCAAAGATTCTGAATTTTCATCGAAATTTTATTGGCTTTTTGAAAAATATGCAATGTACTTTGAAATGTTGAAACGGCTCAAAATTTTCAATTCCATCAGTAATTCTCATCAAAAAGAGATTGAAAATTCATGAATTTTGCTAAAAATCAGGTTTTGTCTGAAAAGTTTTCCAAAATGCTCTAAATCGTTTAAATATGCCAGTAAAACATCATTTTGCTATATTTTTCTTGATTTTTCAATGCTTTTGGTATTCTTTTTAAAAATATATCAAATATCTGAAATAACTGGATATATATTAAATACTGAAGCAAATGATAAAATCGAAAAATATGGTAAAATGACGTTTTATACTGCATTTTATTGCACATTTTTCGACGATTTAGAGCATTTGGAAAACATTTGTGATTCTGAACAAACTTGATTTTTTAGCAAAAATTCATGGATTATTTCAAACTTTTGATCAGAAATTACTGATGGAACAGAATTTTATGCTGAAAGTAACTTAAATATGACGATTTTTATTGTAGTATTTTCAATACATATTTCAAATTTGAAAATCCATGAATTTTAGCTGAAAAGTAAGGTTTGTTTTTTAAAAGTGCTCTAAATGCTCCAAATCGTCGAAATATGCAATAAAAACAAAATTTAGCAAATTTTTCCTTATAGGTTTTCAATGCTTCATAATTTCATGTATTTCATGTATTCACATATTTCCCATATATAATTTTTAAAAATACCAAAAGATTGAAAAAAATTATAAAAAAAATATGGCAAAATGATGGTTTTTACTGCATATTTCGCCGATTTAGAGCATTGGAACACTTTTCAGACAAACCTGATTTTTTATCTAAAATACCATGAATTTTCAAACTTTTTCCATCAGAAATTACATGATGGAATTGAAATTTTACTAGCCTTTTCAACATTTTAAAAGTATAATACATAATTTTTCAAAAAGCCCATAAAAATGTCCGATGAAATTCAGAAATAATTTTTGAATATTTGTATATATGTTTTAAAAAATACCGAAAATCATCGAAAAATATTGAAAAATTGACAAAATTAATGGTTTTACCTGCATATTTTTTGCGACAATTTAGAGCATTAGATCGCTTTTCAGACAAACTTGAGTTTTCACTAAAATTCAATTAATTTATCAAACTTTTTTATCAGGAATTACTGAACTGAATTGAATGTTGTTGCTGAAAAAGCAACTTAAATTATGACATTTTAGTGTATTATTATGTTGTTAAATACATTTTCACGTTTGTGGAAAATCCATGTAGTTTAGCTAAAAAAAGTAAGGTTTGTTTTTGAAAAGTGCTCTAAAATCCTCCATCATTTTTAACCAAATTTTTTCGATTTTTTTAATGATTTTCATGTATTCATTTTTTCATATATTTTTTTAAAAAATACCAAAAGCATTAAAAAAAATCAAAAAATATGGCAAAATAATGTTTTACTACATATTTCGACGATTTAAGATCATTTAGATCACTTTTCAGACAAACCTGATTTTTTAGCTAAAATGTCCTGGATCTGTCAAACTTTTTTAATCAGAATTAACATGATGGGAAATTTGAAATATTTTTATGATTAAAGAAACTTAAATAGTAGACATTTAGTGTATTCTTGTGTCAATACATATTTCAAATTTGAAAATCCCATGAATTTTAGTCTGAAAAGTAAGGTTTTTGTTTTTTTTTTTAAAAGTGCCTAAATGATCCAAGATCGTCGAATAAGCATAAAACTATAATTTTAAGCAAATTTTTCCGTTTTTTTCAAATGCTTAATGTATTTTCATGTAATCAGGTAATTCATATATTTCATATATATATTTACAATTACCGAAAGAATTGAAAAAATAAAAAAAATATGGCCAAAATTTATTTTTTTACTGCATTATTTACGACTATTTATAGCATTTTGGAACACTTTTCAGACAAACCTGATTTTTATCTAAAAATTCATTGATTTTCAAAGCTTTTTTTTAATCTAGATTTACTGAAAATTTAAATTTTCGTGTCTTTTTTCAGCATTTTAAGTAAATTAAACATATTTTTTTCAAAAAACCCATAAAAATTTCGATGAAATTCAAAATAATTTTGAATATTTCCATATATTTTTTTTTAAAAATTTGCAAATCATTTGAAAAAAACGAAAAATATGGCAATATGATGTTTTTTTACTGCATATTTTTTCGACATTTAGTCATTTATAACGACTTTTCAGACAAATTTGATTTTATTAGCTGAAATTCATGTAATTTTCAAACTTTTTTTATCAGAATTACTGATGGAATTGAAATTTTCGAGTCCTTTTCAACATTTTAAAGTAGAGTTACATAATTTTTTCAAAAAGCCCTTTAAAAATTTTCAATTAAATTCAGAACTAATTTTGAATATTTCATAATGTTTTTTAGAAACCACCAATTTTCATTCAAGGGGGGGAAAAAAAAAATCGAAAAATATGGCAAAATGATGTTTTACTGCATATTTCGATGGTTTAGAGCATTTAGAACACTTTTCAGGCAAACCTGATTTTTTAGATAAAATTCATGGATTTTCAAACTTTAAATATTTATTGACACAATACTACACAAAAATATTATATTTAAGTTAGCTTTCAGCATAAAATTCAATTCCATAAGTAATTCTGAGAAAAAAGTTTGAAAATCCATGAATTTTAGCTAAAAAATTAGGTTTGTCTGAAAAGTGTTCTAAATGGTCCAAATCGTCGAAATATGCAGTAAAACGTCATCTTGCCATATTTTTCGGAATTTGGGGGTTTTGTCAATGCGTTGGTGTTTGTTTTAAAGGGAAAAAAAAGGATGTGAATATTTCCAAATTATTTCTGATTTCCATCCGAAATATTATGGGCTTTTTGTAAAATATGTAATATACTTTAAAATGTTGGAAAGGCTCGAAAATTTCAATTCAATCAGTAACTCTGATAAAAAAAAGTTTGAAAATCCATTTAAGTTACTTTCAGCATAAAAATTCAATTCCATAAGTAATTCTGAGAAAAAAGTTTGAAAATCCATGAATTTTAGCTAAAAAATCAGGTTTGTCTGAGAAGTGTTCTAAATGCTCCAAATCGTCGAAGTATGCAGTAAAACATCATTTTAGAATATTTTTCGATTTTTTCATTGCTTCAGGTATTTCATATATTTCAGGTATTTCACATAATTCATACATTTTTTAAAAATACCTAAAGCATTGAAAAAATCGAAAAATATGCCAAAATGATGTTTTACTGAAAAGTGCCTGAAAAGTGATCTAAACGCTCTAAATCGTCGAAATATGCATTGAAACATCATTTTGCGATATTTTTCGATTTTGCTTTTAGTATTTTTAAAAAATATATGAAATATTCAAAATTATTTCTGAATTTCATCGAAATTTTATTGGCTTTTTGAAAAATATGCAATATACTTTGAAATGTTGAAAAGGCTCGAAAATTTCAATTCCATCAGTAATTCTCATCAAAAAGTTTGAAAATTCATAAATTTTAGCTAAAAAATCAGGTTTGTCTGAAAAGTGTTCCAAATGCTCTAAATCGTCGAAATTTGCATTAAAACATCATTTTGCCATATTTTTCGATTTTTTTAATGCTTTTGGTATTTTTAAATAATGTATCAAATATCTCAAATAACTGAAATATATGAAATAAATAAAGCATTGAAAAAAACGAAAAATATTTTACTGCATATTTACACGATTTGGAGCATTTAAAACACTATTTAGACAAACCAGATTTTTAGCTAAAATTCAGGGATTATTTCCTGTTTTTTTATCAAATTACTGATGGAAATTGAAATTATCGAGCCTTTTAAACATTTTTAAAGTATATTACCTATTTTTGAAAAATGCCCATATAAAATTTCGATGAATTTCAGACATAAAATTTTGAATATTTCATATAAATTTTTAAAAATACAAAAGCATTGAAAAAATCGACAAATATGGCAAAATATGTTTTTATAACTGCAATACATTTCGACGATTTGAGTCATTTGAAACATTTTTTAGACAAACTTGATTTTTTAAGCAAAATTCATCTGATTTTCAAACATTTTTAATCAGAATTACTGATGGAATTGGATTTTAATAGTGCTGAAAGTAACATAAATATGACATTTTAGTGTATATTGTGTCAATACATATTTCAAGATTTGAAAATCCATGTATTTAGCTGAAAAGTAAGTTGTTTAAAAGTGCTCTAAAATGCTCCAAATCGTCGAAATATGCAGAAAAACATAATTTAGCAAATTTTTTTCCATTTTTTTCAATGCTCATGTATTTCATGTATTTCAGGTATTTCCACATATATCCATAAATATTTTTAAAAATACCAAAAGAATTGAAAAAAAGTAAAAAAAACTATGGCAAAAAGAAGTTTACTTGCATATTTCGAACGATTTAGAGCATTTTAAAACACTTTTCCAGACAAACCTTGATATTTTATCAAAATTCATGAATTTTTCAAACTTTTTCATCAGAAATTACAGATTGGAATTGAAAAATTATTCTTAGCCTTTTCAACAATATAAAGTAAAAAAAAAAAAAAAAAAAAAATAATACATATTTCTTTTCAAAAAGCCATAAAATTCGATGAAATCCAGAAATAATTTTGAATATTTTCTATTTTTTTAAAAAAACCGAAGCATAGAAAAAATATTGAAAATATGACAAAATTATGGTTTACTTACTGCATATTTCGACAATTAGAGCATTTAGATCACTTCTTCAGACAAACTGACTTTTCACTAAAATCATTTATTTTCAAACTTTGTTATCAGAATTACTGTAGAATTGAATTTTATGCCTGAAAGCAACTTCAATAATACATTTTAGTTTATATTGTCAATATACTTATTTCAAGTGTGAAAATCCATGTATTATAGCTAAAAGAGTAAAGGTTTGAGTTTGGAAAATGTGCTCTAAATGCTCCATCATTTTTTACAAATTTTCGATTTTTTTAATGCTTCAGTATTTCCTTTATTTCATATTAATTTATAAATACAAAAGCATGTAAAAAAATCGAAAAATATGCAAATAATGTTTATACTACATATTTCGACGATATAGATTCATTTTAGATCAGGTTTTTCCGACAAACCTGATTTTTATCTAAAAACATGGATTTTCAAACTTTTTTAATCAGAATTACTGAAAATTTAAATTTTCGTGTCTTTTCAGCATTTTAAAGTATATTACATATTTTTCAAAAAACCCATAAAATTTCGTTGAAATTCAGAAATAATTTTGAATAGTTTCATAATATATTTAAAAATTACAAAATCAATTGAAAAAAATCGAAAAATAAGGTCAATATTATGTTTTACTGCATATTTCGAACAATTTAGAGCATTTATAACACTTTTCAGACAAACTTGATTTTTTAGCTGAAATTCATGTATTTTCAAACTTTTTTATCAGAATTACTGATGGGATTGAAATTTTCGAGTCTTTTCAACATTTTAAAGTATATTACATATTTTTTCAAAAAGCCCTTAAAATTTCAATGAAATTCAGAAATAATTTTGAATATTTCATAATTTTTTTAGAAACACCAATTTCATTCAAAAAAAATCGAAAAATATGGCAAAATGATGTTTTACTGCATATTTCGATGGTTTAGAGCATTTAGAACACTTTCAGGCAACCAGATTTTTTAGATAAAATTCATGGATTTTCAAACTTGAAATATTTATTGACACAACACTACACAAAAATATTATATTTAAGTTACTTTCAGCATAAAATTCAATTTCAAAAATCCATGAATTTTAGCTAAAAAATTAGGTTTGTCTGAAAAGTGTTCTAAATGGTCTAAATCGTCGAAATATGCAGTAAAACGTCATCTTGCCATATTTTTCGATTTTTTCAATGCTTTTGTATTAAAAAAAAAAAATATATGAAATATTCAAAATTATTTCTGATTTTCATCGAAATATTATGGGCTTTTTGTAAAATATGTAATATACTTTAAAATGTTGGAAAGGCTCGAAAATTTCAATTCAATCAGTAACTCTGATAAAAAAAAGTTTGAAAATCCATGAATTTTAGCTAAAAAATCAGGTTTGTCTGAGAAGTGTTCTAAATGCTCCAAATCGTCGAAGTATGCAGTAAAACATACATTTTTAAGAATATTTTTTTTTTTTTCGATTTTTTTCATTGGCTTCAGGTATTTCATATATTTCAGGTATTTCACATAATTTCATTATACATTTTTAAAAATACTAAAGCATTGAAAAAATCGAAAAAATATGCCAAATGAATGTTTTACGGAAAAGTGGCCTGAAAAGTGATCTAAAACGCTCTAAAATACGTCGAAATATGCTTGAAACATCATTTGGGCGATATTTTTCGATTTTGCTTTTAGTATTTTTAAAAAAATCTAAGTGGGGGGGGGTGGGGGGGGGGGGATGAAATATTCAAAATTATTTCTGAATTTCATCGAAATTTTATTGGCTTTTTGAAAACCAATATGCTATATACTTTGAATGTTGAAAAGGCTTCGAAAAATTTAAATTCATCAGTAATTCTCATCAAAAAGTTTGAAAATTCATAACTATTTAGACTAAAAAAATCAGGTTTGTCTGAAAAGTGTTCCAAATGCACAAAATCGTCGAAATTTTGCATTAAAACATCATTTGCCATATTTTTCGATTTTTTAATGCTGGTTTGGTATTTTTACAATAATGACAAATATCTCAAATAACTGAAATATAAGAATAAATAAAGCATGAAAAAAACGAAAAATATTTTATGCATATTACCACGATTTGGAGCATGTTTAAAACACTAATTACGAGACAAACCAGATATTTTAGGTCTAAAATCCAGGGATTTTCAATTTTTTACAGAATACTGATGGAATTGGAAATTTTCGAGTTCTTCCCTTTTGTTTCACCCCTTCCCTTTTAAACATTTAAAGTATATTACATTACATATTTTTGAAAATGGCCCATAAAAATTCGATGATTTCAGAAAAAATTTGAATATTTCATATATTATTTTAAAAAATACCAAAGCATTGAAAAATCGACAAATATGGCTAAATGATGTTTTACTACCTGCACAATTTCGTCGATTTAGAGCAATTGGAACATTTTTTTAGACAAACTTGATTTATTAGCGGCAAAAATTCATCGATTTTCCAAACTTTTTTATCAGAAGTACTGATGAATTGAAATTTTATTCTGAAAGTAACTTAAATATGACATTTTAGTGTAGTATTGTGTCTATACATATTTCAAAATTTGAAATCCATTATTTTAGCTGAAAAGTAAGGTTTGGTTTAAATGCTCTAACTGCTCCAAATCGTCGAAATATGCAGATAAAAACATAATTTAGCCAATCTTTTCCATTTTTTTCAATGCCTTCATGTCTTTTCATGTCATTCAGGTATTTCACATATTCATAATATATTTTTTAAAAAAACCAAAGAATTGGAAAAAAATACAAAAAATATGGCAAAATGATGTTTTACTGCATATTTCGACGATTTAGAGCATTTTAAAACATACTTTTCAACAAACCTGATTTTTTATAACTAAAATTCATGAATTTTCAAACTTATACATCAGAATTACTGATGGAATTGAAATTTTCTAGCCTTTTCAAACATTTTAAATGTATAATACATATTTTTCAAAAACTATAAATGTCGATGTATTTGCAGAGAATAATTTGAAATATTTTATATAGTTTTTAAAAATACCGAAAGCATTGAAAAATATTGGAAAATATGACAAAATTATGGTTTACTGCATATTTCGAACAATTTAGAGCATTTAGAACAGCCTTTATCAGACAAACTTGACTTTTCAGCTAAAATTCAAGTATTTTCAAACTTTATTATCATAATTACTGAATAGAATTGAATTTATGCTGAAAGCACTAAATATGAGCATTTTAGTGTAGTATGGTGTCAATACATATTTCAAGGTGTGAAAATCCAGTATTTTAGCTAAAAAGGTAAGGTTTGTTTTGAAAAGTGCTCTAAATGCTCCACATTTTTTACCAAATTTTCGATTTTTTTAATGCTTCAGGTATTTTCATTATTCATATAATTTTTAAAAAATTACCACAGCGTTTAAAAAAC
>NW_026506338.1:0-47365 GCF_026875155.1 Cherax quadricarinatus
AAGTGTGACGTCACCCACCTGTGTTACTCGCGGTCAGGACATCACGTGAGACTTCACAAAAAAGGTGAACTTGTCGATAAAAACATTAACAAAAAATGCAGGATAACATAATACAAAATTTTTCATTTATTTATTATAAAAACCAATGCATTTTCATATAGATTTCGGTAATAAACATGGGAACACTCCATTTTCCACTTTTTTAGTTGGTGGAATATCGGGGTTTTCCAAAGCCAGGACTGTTAAATTTTTAAAATGATACCTTTTTTACAAAGGCTGACAAGCCTCTCTTTTTAAATTCTTACTGACATTTTCACCTTTTACGTTATTATAGACTTAACCGTGAAAAATTCCATCTATATTTTTTAAAAACATTCTTGTACTTGCAGATTTAATGGCAAAAATGTGGCAGGTTTTTCCCTTGGCCTGCTGACTAGTTGATCTCCATCAATCTTTACAAATCTTTTTAGCCTTCCAGTGCTTAAACTCACTAATATGTTTTTTCACACTTTTTAAAATTTCAATAACCCCACTCCCCTTTTTTCTATTATCTATAAGGATGATCGGGACAAAATTTAAAAAAAACCCCAATATCCTAAAAAAGGGTTTCATTTTTTAAAACCGGTGAAAATTTTTTAAATTTTAAAAGCAAAAATATACATCGGTATCAGTATACGAAGTCTTACTCACCAAAATTTTGTTTTAAAACTTAATCCCAAAAAAAATGATACAATTTCTTTTTGCAATCTCAAGATTTTGAAAACCGGATAAAGGGGTTGTTTAACTTCAAATTTTCCCTTTTTGTTGAATGTACAAACACTCGCTGATTCAAATGTGTGATATTTTTAAGAAAGGGACTTTAGCCGCTCTAACAATCTTTCTCATTTTTGATATATCTAAAAAATTCAGCATCTTTGTGATAAAAAAAACAATGATTTCCCAAATGGCGTTATTATTTAATTTAAAATTTTTGACTGAAGGACATTTTGGCGTTCCTGTGCGATATTGTCATAAAAGGGTTTCTAAAAATTTTGCTGGTATTTCAATAGGCATAAATTTTTTCCACCTCTAACCCAATTTCCCAGAATAACGTAACAAATCTAGACGATCAATAGTCCCCTACGACCCCCGTTGGGGGGGGGAAACCCTTTACTTGCCGTGACTTGCAAACGTGTAAAGATCAAGCCAAAACAGTGGTCCCGTTTGTTTTAAACGAAACTTTATTTGCAACTGTTTGCAGGGAGCATTGATTTTAAAAATTCAACGCCATTTGACCCCAAAGAAGCATCATTTTTTTGTTTTTCCGATGAGCTGAAGCGAGAAGTTACTCACTCAGAAGCTCCCACTACTCTTACCCCAAAGGGATTTCTGTTCTCTCTCCTCCCCTCAGGGCAAGGAAAATCAGTTTTCCTGAAAAATTTGGGAAGATTCTGACTCCAAAAAATTTGCCGAACTCAAGTCACCTTTTAAAACGCATTAATTGGGGCTCTGTTGACAGCATTCCCAAAACCCCGAATCATCGTCGGGCCTTAGGCCCTTTACCGACGTGAACATGGCTGCCACGCCCTGAACGAAGGTCTTGCGTTTACTACTATACATCGTCCTACCTACATAGAAGCAAGAGATACCACTCATCCAACTTGCTGGAACTGTTTTTCTTATCTTCACACACCAACATGCCCAGAAAAGACAAAAATTCTGCACTACTTGTGGTATGGGGGACACCTTCAGTTCCTGTCCCGCAGTGCCCAACACAACCATCGTTTTTTTAAACGCAAAAGAAATGTCACAAACATTGGGGGCAAAATGCCTACAAGAAAGGATAAAAGAAGAAAAAAGATGCAAAAAAGGGAAAAAAATATCAACACACCAACGTATGCCGCAATTTCAAATTTTGCAAGCAGACACTACAAAATTATTCAACATTACTCGCCCGCCTCCCCCCAACCCCCACCCATCACACTTCCCAACATTACGTAACGAAGATTCACATTGCTACTATACCTCACATCAAAAACAGGCTGTCCCTGGACGTTTAATTCTACCTAAACGAGTTATTTGTAAATAACCCCTCTTTTACTTCCCAGCATCTCCCCCTTTGAAAAAATTTCCCCAATCACCAAAAACTTAATCACAAACTCTTCTGGGGAAATTCCATCAACCCACCAACAGTGACTAAAATCCAAAAAAGACCAAGAGAAGCCCCACCGCCACCCCCCCACTGATCCAACCAATCAACCCTTGCCACCAGAAACATTCTAATTCTTTACGAAGTTAAAACAAAGCAACACCACCTTCCTCACTCCACCCCCGCCTTCTCTCCCGGGCTACTTCGTTACCTGGAACACCTTGGGTTAAACCAAAGGGCTCCATTCTACACCACGGGGCAATACCCGCAAGCATGACTCTCCTAGAATCTTCAAATCCCCAAAGCCAACACTGCTCGTACCAAACAAAGACCAACCCCCCCACAACCAATACCCCAAACTAAAAACCAACAAATACTACTACGTTTCCCCCATAGTGGATAAAAATCTTCGAAAACAATTCAATGCACTGAAAAAGGGTTTAAAACAAAACCCAAACTCACCCCTGCTTGTTCCCCTTCGACACCCCCCTGCTCCTGCCTCCCTTCGCCACCCTCTCCTAGACCAAGCAACGACTCATTCAACCCTCCATCTACGCCCCATACTTTTGACCACATGTCCCCAAAGTGGTTGGGCCATTGCCTTTTTCCCTTTTCCCCCCCCTTCCCCATCCTTTTCCAGTTATTTCCATCCTTCCATACCTTTTTCCTTTCCCTTACGACACTCTCGTCGTCCTCGATTAAAGTTTCAAACTGATCAAATATTTTTCGGGTAAATGCTGGCCAAAAATTTCGCATTAGTTTTGGGGGATCTTTTTACTTCATTTTCAATAGAATTCGCAAAAAGGGAATAACATTCTTGTTTATATTCTTTGAAAATATAAAGGGGATTTTATCAGTACGTCTAGCACCCGGGGGGCACGTACGGGTTCAATTTATCCAATAACCCTTTTGACCTTCACACGAAACATTATTTAAACCCCCAATCGAGGAAAGCAATCTTCTCCTATTCGATAATTTTCTTTCCATTCTGTGGAAAGAGCTTAAACCATTGCACAGCAACAAAAATTAAATCCATTTATAAAATAGGGGTGCCCTTCCATTAAACATCAAAAGGGGGATTAAGGTTTATCTGCTTTAGTATTTGATTTTTGCACACGAAAACCCTCCTCGAGATTCCTTTAAATCAAGTCATATAACTAGGGGGAATTATCATATCTAATTTCATTATTTTAAAGAGGAAGTATCCCAACTGAATAAAGGTAAATTTATAAAATTACTAACATCTGCTTATAAATAATTTTAGGGTTTTACCCCACTCCATGAAGAATGGCAAAAAACCAACACGTTTTGAATATAACATAAATAACCCTTTAATTTTACATTTACCCAATCAAACACTTCGAAGCATGATACATAATCTTCCGGGCTAATACGTTTTTCTCAAAAAATTTAAAAAAAATTTTCTTTACTCGGTAATTTTGTTTCCGATTTTTCTTTAAACACAATATAATCATAGCACAAAACTTTTTTTCCCTTTACATAATAAAGGTAAGACACTAGGCACATTTTTTCAGTTACCCTCTGTTATTTCAGTATTTACCTGCCTGATATTGATCTGCTAAAGGGAAAGAGATCCATTCAAAAAAGACAGAATCTTGAAACCTAACCTTACCTATGTCTACTTTCAAAAATTTTTGGCCTTGTTTCGAATGAATTTAATTTATTTTATAACCTGCAATTTCCCCTTTAAAATTATTCCTAAATCAAGAATGTTATGACAAAAAAAATAATTTCTCACTTTTAACCTTTACACTCAAATAAACGCCCAAAAATTTTTGCACCAATAAAATTTGAATTTTTAAAGTGGGGTCTGATTTTTAGTTTGTTTTTGGGCGACTTTGAAGGGTTACACAAAATTCACAATATCTAAATCTGTTATCTATCCTCCTCTTCATAGGTTTTAACATGAACCTCTTTTCAAAACATTTTAGTCCTTACCACTAACTTTTAAAAATGAAATTGAAATAATAACACACTCCCCCTTATAACTTTTTGCGATCAAAATAATAAACAATAGAAATAGCTTTATGCGAGACTAAATTTTTATCCCGGGAGTGGTGTCTAATCAATTCGAAATCAAATACACCGTAATTCCGGGAAGTGTATGACTAAAATTTTAAAGTGCACTGTTTTTCCTTCAAGGGGAATACGAGAACCTATTGTTTTTTACATCCATCTTCGGGATATCTAACTTTTCCTGGTATTAACTTATCAAACAATATGACAGTCCCTCTTTAACTCTTTTAAACCTTCATTATGTTCAAAAAACTACCCGTCAAAATCTTTAATTAAAACCAAAAATGACTTTCATTCAACAAAAACGCACACATGATGTCCTTTATATTTCTTATTCCCTTACACACAGCCAAAATGTCCCACCTTGACCCTTTCAATTGATAAGAAAAAAGACCTTTTTTTCCTCTCTAAAATACCTAACATCAGTGTAATTAAAAAAACATAGAAGTTTTTGATGTTTAAACATCTTTCCTTTGTATTAATGCTTGGGGAATCACCCCATGCATGTTTTTTTATGACATTGATAGGCGCAAAGCACGCAGTACACATAACCCTCATTAACACTTTTTAAATACATAATGGTTCCCCCGCAGTTTCTTGGGATATCCACATAAATCCACTTGTACTCTAATTACTTTTCGTATTCTAACTGAAAGATTTGATTTGATCTATGCCAACCAGTCCCCCCCTGACTGCAACTCTGTCTGATCTTTCTAATATCGTTCCCCCCCATAGATCAAAGCTTTAGAATTTCCTTTCACTTACAAAAATTTATCACAAATTGATCATTTTTATCACACCCGATATTTTTTTAGTAATGTCCTTGTAACTACAATCGGGTGGAAATTTTGAGCGACATTTGCTAAGGGGATTTTCTAAAACCCCCGATCTGATCTAAAATAAACCCTATAAGCATGAAATACATTCTTAACTCCGTTATAAGTGAAAGGAACACTATTTCCTCACTAATGCCTACCTCTAAAATTTTGGATTATTGGGTAATTTTTGGTCTCTCATCATGTGAGGTATTGCTTCATCTTTACCTCCCAACTGTGGGGCGAATTACTGTCAGACACGTCATGTGAGGTAGTTTTTCTCATCATCTTCATTTAAAGGGGGCAGAAGTATCCACACCCCGGGGCACCTCCCGCTGGAGGGACCAACATAGCAGAACTACCTTTCATACTTCCCCCCGCCCCACCTCCAAACTGCGCGTCATTACTCCATTTCTTTTAAACGTAAGGGGTATTTCCTGCAGAGGGAAAAAAAATATCAATTTTTTAAAAACCCAAAAAATATTTTTTTCATAACGTATTAAAGATTTCATGAAAAAACAAAATCTTTCACCGTTTTCTCCGTTTTTAGAATTTCGAATTAAAATTTTAATGAATAGAAAAAAATATTTTTTCGAGTGATAAAACCATTTTTTTGAAAAATTTTTTTTTCCAAAAAATTTTACAAAAAAGTAAAAAGGGATGATCACAATTTGGATACATACCTGTTTTTTAACCTTCTTTCCCTAATACATCTAAGTGATCCCATCATTCTTAAATTTTAACAACCTTCCCTTGCGATGTACACCCCCTCTCTTGATTTCCAACGACGACGTTTTTACGACAATTCCCCTGTACTAATGCTTCCAAAAAATTCGCGTTATTTTTTTTTTTCTTATCCTTGTTAAGAATTTCACTTATAAAACACTTTTCCAAAAAATTTCACTCGTAGCCCCAACAAAAAAAAATTAACCCAAAAAATTTTTCCGTTATATCATTTCCCCGTTAAAGTACACTCCAAGTATTGTAACCCTATTTTCCTCTGTTTTGGCATAACAACTTGGTCAGAGAGGTTTGGGTAATAATGTGATCCTCCCGGGAAAGACTAATTTTTTTAAATTTAAATATTTCATGATACACAAAAAGCCAGAAAATAATAAAACGAAAATCGTATATAAGTTAAGAATGATGTTTTTTCATATTTTCCAAAAAATAAAGGCTTTCATAACGATGATTTGGAGGAGATCCAGATATAACAAATATATATATTATTAATATATTATATATATTATATTATATTAAAAATAAAAATATATTAAACAGAGTTACTTAATGTTAAAGTTTTTTTTCCCAAATTTAAGCGGGCAGAATAAAACAAATATGTCCAGGGGCCCGGGTAATAAACCTTGGCCCCCTTTCCAGAAGAGCAAGTGTTCTCGTTTTCGCTCTTTTTCACTCCTCCCCCAACCTTGAGCATACAGGTCAATGAGTCCCGTGACGTGACTCCCAACCCTCATAGATAGTTGAACAAAAGGGGGGGGGAAGGGGGGGTATAACCATCGAACATCACGTAACCTACCCGGCACCCGGTGGCAGGGATGATACCTCCAATTTAAATTTTCATGGCCATGTTACCTAAATTATAATAAATGTTAATAAGAAATTTGCCTTAATAAAACAAGGAGTTCATTTCCCTTTAGCTATTAAAGGGGGAAAAACCGCAAATGAATATTAAAGAAAGATTAACCATAATTCTTTTCAAAAGCATATCACATTTTTTTAATACAACTTACCTTTCCTCCCTGATTGTTGGGTTCACCCTTGGAAAATGAGGCTGACGGATGGAAACACAATCCCCGCTCTGAGAGACTCCTTAATTATATGGGTCCCCCCCAAATATTCGTCATGATTTTTGTACAAACCCCCTTCCGGCCGATAATCTCCTTTTGAACACATGTGCAACACGGGTCAACAGCGACCCCATGAAAAAGGGGTTACCCCCCAAGGAGAAAAAACACATAGTCATTGTATCTCCCTTTTGAACACCTTGTCAACACAGGGGACGACGCCCCTGAAAAAGGGGGTACACATCCAAGGAAAATCACATGGTCATTACTATCTCCTTACGAACATCCGGTCAAACGGGACCCTAAAGTAACTCATTTGGTGAACATTGTCTCATCGTCTTGGGCTGTTGACCCCTTTCCTACGCTCCCCGTAACCTGAAGCAGGGGGATGAGGAGGTTTTGTTTTTTCCTTGACACCGCGGGAAATTATGGGGTTAGATGGCGGTTTGTCACGCAACGCATTAAACTAGGGATTGAACTACTTCGAGGGCGATTACACAGTTTCAGCCCAAATACCTTACCCAAGATAATCAGGGGGAAAAACGGGATACAAGAGGTGAATTTTATGGGGGACGTGACGGAGCGCATAAGATTTTGAAACTGCTTCGGGGACAGGTTAGAACGGGTTACGCGCTTTTAAAGTGTTTTTGATGTTACCCTCTGTTCGTGTGAGATGGTGGACGGTTCGATATTATATTGGATAAAGTTGCG
This sequence comes from Cherax quadricarinatus, assembly GCF_026875155.1. NCBI lineage: Eukaryota > Metazoa > Arthropoda > Malacostraca > Decapoda > Parastacidae > Cherax > Cherax quadricarinatus. Next base: position 7,497 of record NW_026506338.1, read on the forward strand.
GAATGTCCCCTTTGGCAAAAGAACTGCATCAAAACATTGAGAAAATGAAATTTCTGCCCAGCAGGGGAAGTGGATAATGGTTTTCCTACGCAGGTAGCCCGGGAAGGGACATTCAGCCTTTAAAAGACTTTGCGTCAACCCCAAACCTCATACTGTATCTTCAAGATTTTTGGGCCAAAAAGTTTTATATCCTGGACAACGCGAAGGTCGCAATTGTGGAGAGTATACCACATGCGGCGGCATCGAAAAAACGCGGGGTGACCAAACCTTGAAAAAAGAGCCCATCACACGTGAGAAGGTGAGATCGTTCTCAAAGGGAAAGGGGTTGTCGTTTTTGGGGGTGAGAGGGGGAACAGGGTTTTCGAAAAGAAGTAGTCCTCCCCTCAGCTCCCTGACCCAGCGTTGCCCAACCCTCTTTGGGGCTGGTACCCCCCGGGATACGGTTGAGTTAGTTTAGGATTTTTTTTTATTTTTTTAAAACAATACATACATTAAATAGATAAAAAACCATTATCAGTTCTTACACTAATTAAAATTTCATTAACAAAACACACAGGATTAATTTTACATAGAACAATGTAACACTGCCAAGTCAAACACATAAACGGTATTACATCCCCAGATTTTTTTTTTTTTCTTAAAAACCTTACAAAATCAAAGGTGCAAAAAAAAGTACAGGAAAAAAACTTTTCTTTTTTTCCCAAAAACTAGAAACCAGGTTTTTCCCTTTGGGGGGGAAACAAGATTTTTAAACATCTTTTATAGAAAAACCCAATAACACGCTAAGAAAAACCCTCACTAAATTTTTAATCAGTCATTAATAGTTGCCCCCGGGGCCATTGAAACCCCAAAAAAAACCACACCAAAAAGAAACTTTACAAAGTTTAAAAATTAAAATGAATCCCTTTACAGCCTATTACAACAAAACATCATACAAATTTTAAAACAACAAACAAGATTAACAAAATACCAAAACCCTCAAAACAAAAAAAAACCCTAACATACCCGCTATGACAGGGTACAGATTTTTGGGTTTAAATTTTTGGTACATTAAAACCCCAAACCCAAATGGGAAACCCCGGGAAGGGAACAAATTTTCCCTTACACAAAAAACCATAGAGAAACAGTTTTTTTACTATTATTAATATTTTAAACCCTAATACAATAAGGGGTTAAATACAGAAAACAGAAAAACTGCATGTAAAATACAATAATTTAAAAAGGGGGAAACCCAAAAAAATTTTTTATAACAAACCTCGCACATTAAAGGGTTTATAACCAAACCCCATACATAATTATACCCCCCACAATGTATAATAAAAACCCAAAAACTTTTCCACAAACTGGTTTTTTTTTAAAACCCCCTAAAAACCTGGTATAGATCCCCAAAAACCCATACATACACTAAATTTTTTCCCCCATAAACCTTTATCTGAAAAAAAAAAGTTAAACGTAAAACTAGAGTAGTAATAAGGAAAGTCTGCTGTAATGTTCCAGTCCCAAAAAAAACTGACACGTACTCAGAAAAATTTTTTTGTTGATACCCAAAGTGCCAAAATAATTACTTAAAAACCCAATTCCCAAGGGCTCGGTACCTGGGTTTCAAGGGAAAATTTTAAAACCCCGTAACATAACCACAGGGGTTTAAAATTTTTAAACCCCGGGAAACCCCACTTAAAAACCCCATAGACAAACATTCTTTGTGAAACATTGGGGTACCAACCAAACCCAATTCTCACTACCTTCCTCCCTTTCACACAAAATCATTTTCCCCGATAAAACCAAAAACAAACCCCCCCCCTTTTCATCCCCCCTTTAAAAGGAAACCCCTCCTTTGTCCCCCTCCCCAGGGACCCCCCCCTAAGGGGAACCCCCCAGTGAGGTTCCTATAACCTTTTTCCGGGGAATTTTTTCCCAAGACCCCCAATTTAAAACCCAAAATTTTTCCCACACTTCGCCCATAGAATCTGGCCCCCCAACCCCTTTTAAACCTCATAACACCCCTTAAGGGAATAGGGCCCTCGGTTTTTTTATTTAAGGGTTTAAGGAACGGGAGGCGAAGACCACTTTGGCGTAAATTGGGGGCAGGTACAAGGGGGGGGGGGCTTGATATCTAGTAGACAGGACTCGCAGCAATGGTTTTAAGTTAAAAAAAAAAAAAAAAAAAAAAAAAAAAAAAAAAAAAAAAAAAAAAAAAAAAAAAAAAAAAAAAAAAAAAAAAAAAAAAAAAAAAAAAAAAAAAAAAAAAAAAAAAAAAAAAAAAAAAAAAAAAAAAAAAAAAAAAAAAAAAAAAAAAAAAAAAAAAAAAAAAAAAAAAAAAAAAAAAAAAAAAAAAAAAAAAAAAAAAAAAAAAAAAAAAAAAAAAAAAAAAAAAAAAAAAAAAAAAAAAAAAAAAAAAAAAAAAAAAAAAAAAAAAAAAAAAAAAAAAAAAAAAAAAAAAAAAAAAAAAAAAAAAAAAAAAAAAAAAAAAAAAAAAAAAAAAAAAAAAAAAAAAAAAAAAAAAAAAAAAAAAAAAAAAAAAAAAAAAAAAAAAAAAAAAAAAAAAAAAAAAAAAAAAAAAAAAAAAAAAAAAAAAAAAAAAAAAAAAAAAAAAAAAAAAAAAAAAAAAAAAAAAAAAAAAAAAAAAAAAAAAAAAAAAAAAAAAAAAAAAAAAAAAAAAAAAAAAAAAAAAAAAAAAAAAAAAAAAAAAAAAAAAAAAAAAAAAAAAAAAAAAAAAAAAAAAAAAAAAAAAAAAAAAAAAAAAAAAATATCAGATTAGGAAGGAAATAGGAAACGATGTTGGTAATAGAGTTGTGGATGATTGGGTGAACAAACTCCCTAAGTACAGTCCTATGAGGCAGAACGTGTTAGCTTTAAATAAGATAGTTGCGAATAAATACATGAGTGAGGTGTGGTGGGTGTGAGTTGGACCTGATTAGCATGGCTACCAGGGACGGTTGCCGTGTCCACTCCTTAAGTGTCAAGGTGTACTGATCAACTGACTATGTTGTGCATTGCTAAAGACGTAAATGGACCTCTCGCATGGGCCAGTAGGCACTGCTGCAGTGTCCTTCGTTCTTATGTTTCTTATGTTCTTATGTTAGTGAGATTTGGACTAAGTTAGAAGGACCTTGTCACCGCAAGGTGGAACTCCGTTCCGGAAGACGTTAGTGAGACTTTCTGAGTCCGGATTGTCAACAATATGAGACTCAGCAGAAGGACGACGAGACTAGGACGTCGGGAGACTTCATACCTCATTGTGAGGTGGATGTTGAGGTACACTGTGAAGCTTCCTCGGATCTTGACATGGAGGATAAGAACGTTACGAGGAAACGGGCAGCTACGTCAGATTCGAATGACGTACTGACGCCGGCACAGAGGACTGGATGAACATCAAAATGGTATACAATACCGACAGGTTGGTAGGTAAGACACATAGGCAACAGTTAGGCAACTTTATTCCGAAACGTTTCGCCTACACAGTAGGCTTCTTCAGTCGAATACAGAAAGTAGGCAGGAACAGTAGAGAAGACGATGTAATCAGTCCATCACCCTTAAAGTCGTAGAATTTGAGGTTGTCAGTCCCTCGGCCTGGAGAAGTTCAGTTCCATAGTCAGGAACTATCTGAAGATCAAGCGACAGTGCGGAGACTTAAATACTGTCGGAAGGAGAGGTGCAGAGTAGTAGTAGTAGTGAGAATGTAACCACTGAAAGGTCAGGTCCCTCTCAGATCCAACAATTCTCACTTGAAAAGTTTGTCCAAGGTGTTTTCTGTATCAAGATGCTATGTGTTGCAGTGTCTGACAAGATGAACATCAAAATGGTATACAATACCGACAGGTTGGTAGGTAAGACACATAGGCAACAGTTAGGCAACTTTATTCCGAAACGTTTCGCCTACACAGTAGGCTTCTTCAGTCGAATACAGAAAGTAGGCAGGAACAGTAGAGAAGACGATGTAATCAGTCCATCACCCTTAAAGTCGTAGAATTTGAGGTTGTCAGTCCCTCGGCCTGGAGAAGTTCAGTTCCATAGTCAGGAACTATCTGAAGATCAAGCGACAGTGCGGAGACTTAAATACTGTCGGAAGGAGAGGTGCAGAGTAGTAGTAGTAGTGAGAATGTAACCACTGAAAGGTCAGGTCCCTCTCAGATCCAACAATTCTCACTTGAAAAGTTTGTCCAAGGTGTTTTCTGTATCAAGATGCTATGTGTTGCAGTGTCTGACAAGATGAACATCAAAATGGTATACAATACCGACAGGTTGGTAGGTAAGACACATAGGCAACAGTTAGGCAACTTTATTCCGAAACGTTTCGCCTACACAGTAGGCTTCTTCAGTCGAATACAGAAAGTAGGCAGGAACAGTAGAGAAGACGATGTAATCAGTCCATCACCCTTAAAGTCGTAGAATTTGAGGTTGTCAGTCCCTCGGCCTGGAGAAGTTCAGTTCCATAGTCAGGAACTATCTGAAGATCAAGCGACAGTGCGGAGACTTAAATACTGTCGGAAGGAGAGGTGCAGAGTAGTAGTAGTAGTGAGAATGTAACCACTGAAAGGTCAGGTCCCTCTCAGATCCAACAATTCTCACTTGAAAAGTTTGTCCAAGGTGTTTTCTGTATCAAGATGCAGTGTCTGACAAGATGAACATCAAAATGGTATACAATACCGACAGGTTGGTAGGTAAGACACATAGGCAACAGTTAGGCAACTTTATTCCAAAACGTTTCGCCTACACAGTAGGCTTCTTCAGTCGAATACAGAAAGTAGGCAGGAACAGTAGAGAAGACGATGTAATCAGTCCATCACCCTTAAAGTCGTAGAATTTGAGGTTGTCAGTCCCTCGGCCTGGAGAAGTTCAGTTCCATAGTCAGGAACTATCTGAAGATCAAGCGACAGTGCGGAGACTTAAATACTGTCGGAAGGAGAGGTGCAGAGTAGTAGTAGTAGTGAGAATGTAACCACTGAAAGGTCAGGTCCCTCTCAGATCCAACAATTCTCACTTGAAAAGTTTGTCCAAGGTGTTTTCTGTATCAAGATGCTATGTGTTGCAGTGTTCTGACAAGATGAACATCAAAATGGTATACAATACCGACAGGTTGGTAGGTAAGACACATAGACAACAGTTAGGCAACTTTATTCCGAAACGTTTCGCCTACACAGTAGGCTTCTTCAGTCGAATACAGAAAGTAGGCAGGAAAAAGTAGAGAAGACGATGTAATCAGTCCATCACCCTTAAAGTCGTAGAATTTGAGGTTGTCAGTCCCTCGGCCTGGAGAAGTTCAGTTCCATAGTCAGGAGAACTATCTGAAGATCAAGCGACGTGCGGAGACTTAAATACTGTCGGAAGGAGAGGTGTCAGAGTAGTAGTAGTAGTGAGAATGTAACCACTGAAAGGTCAGGTCCCTCTCAGATCCAACAATTCTCACTTGAAAAGTTGTCCAAGGTGTTTTCTGATCAAGATGCTATGTGTTGCAGTGTCTGACAAGATGAACATCAAAATGGTATACAATACCGACAGGTTGGTAGGTAAGACCATAGGCAACAGTTAGGCAACTTTATTCCGAAACGTTTCGCTACACAGTTAGGCTTCTTCAGTCGAATACAGAAAGTAGGCATGGAACAGTAGAGAAGACGATGTAATCAGTCCATCACCCTTAAAGTCGTAGAATTTGAGGTTGTCAGTCCTCGGCCTGGAGAAGTTCATTCCATAGTCAGGAACTATCTGAAGATCAAGCGACAGTGGGAGCTTAAATATGTCGGAAGGAGAGTGCAGAGTAGTAGTAGTAGTGAGATGTAACCATGAAAGGTCAGTCCCTCTCAGATCCAACATTCTCACTTGAAAGATTTGTCCAGGTGTTTCTGTATCAAGATGCAATGTGTTGCAGTGTCTGACAAGATGAACATCAAATGGTATACAATACCGACAGGTTGGTAGGTAAGACACATAGGCAACAGTTAGGCAACTTTATTCGAAAACGTTTCGCCTAACAGTAGCTTCTTCAGTCGAATACAGAAAGTAGGCAGGAACAGTAGAGAAGACGATGTAATCAGTCCATCACCCTTAAAGTCGTAGAATTTGAGGTTGTCAGTCCTCGGCCTGGAGAAGTTTCAGTTCCATAGTCAGGAACTATCTGAAGATCAAGCGACAGTGCGGAGATTAAATACTGTCGGAATGGAGAGGTGCAGAGTATAGTAGTAGTGAGAATGTAACACTGAAAGGTCAGGTCCTCTCAGATCCAACATTTCTCACTGAAAAGTTTGTCAAAGGTGTTTTCTGTATCAAGATGCTATTGTTGCAGTGTCTGACCAAGATGAACATCAAAATGGTATACAATACCGACATGTTGGTAGGTAAACACATAGGCAACAGTTAGGCAACTTTATTCCGAATACGTTTCGCCTACACAGTAGGCTTCTTCAGTCGAATACAGAAAGTAGGCAGGAACAGTAGAAAGACGATGTAATCAGTCCATCACCCTTAAAGTCGTAGAATTTGAACTTGTCAGCCTCGGCCTGGAGAAGTTCATTTCCATAGTCAGGAACTTCTGAGATCAAGCGACAGTGCGGAGACTTAAATACTGTCGGAAGGAGAGGTGCAGAGTAGTAGTTTATGAAATGTAACCACTGAAGGTCAGGTCCCTCTCAGATCCAACAAATACCACTTGAAAAGTTTGTCCAAGGTGTTTTCTGTATCAAGATGCTATGTGTTGCAGTGTTACTGACAAGATGAACATCAAAATGGTATACAATACCGACAGGTTGGTTAGGTAAGACACATAGGCAACAGTTAGGCAACTTTATTCCGATACGTTTTCGCCTACACAGTAGGCTTCTTCAGTTCGAATACAGAAAGTAGGCAGGAACAGTAGAGAAGACGATGTAATCAGTCCATCACCCTTAAGTCGTAGAATTTGAGGTTGTCAGTCCTCGGCCTGGAGAAGTTCAGTTCCATAGTCAGGAACTATCTGAAGATAAGGACAGTGCGGAGACTAAATACTGTCGGAAGGAGAGGTGCAGAGTAGTAGTAGTAGTGAGTAATGTAACCACTGAAAGGTCAGGTCCCTCTCAGATCCAACAATTCTCACTTGAAAAGTTTGTCCAAGGTGTTTTCTGTATCAAGATGCTAGTGTTGCAGTGTCTGACAAGAATGAACATCAAAATGGTATACAATACCGACAGGTTGGTAGGTAAGACACATAGGCAACAGTTAGGCAACTTTATTCCGAAACGTTTCGCCTACACAGTAGGCTTCTTCAGTCGAATACAGAAAGTAGGCAGGAACAGTAGAGAAGACGATGTAATCAGTCCATCACCCTTAAAGTCGTAGAATTGAGGTTGTCAGTCCCTCGGCCTGGAGAAGTTCTTCCATAGTCAGGAACTATCTGAAGATCAAGCGACAGTGCGGAGACTTAAATACTGTCGGAAGGAGAGGTGCAGAGTAGTAGTAGTAGTGAGAATGTAACCACTGAAAGGTCAGGTCCCTCTCAGATCCAACAATTCTCACTTGAAAAGTTTGTCCAAGGTGTTTTCTGTATCAAGATGCTATGTGTTGCAGTGTTTGACAAGATGAACATCAAAATGGTATACAATACCGACAGGTTGGTAGGTAAGACACATAGGCAACAGTTAGGCAACTTTATTCCGAAACGTTTCGCCTACACAGTAGACTTCTTCAGTCGAATACAGAAAGTAGGCAGGAACAGTAGAGAAGACGATGTAATCAGTCCATCACCCTTAAAGTCGTAGACTGACAACCTCAAATTCTACGACTTTAAGGGTGATGGACTGATTACATCGTCTTCTCTACTGTTCCTGCCTACTTTCTGTATTCGACTGAAGAAGCCTACTGTGTAGGCGAAACGTTTCGGAATAAAGTTGCCTAACTGTTGCCTATGTGTCTTACCTACCAACCTGTCGGTATTGTATACCATTTTGATGTTCATCTTGTCAGACACTGCAACACATAGCATCTTGATACAGAAAACACCTTGGACAAACTTTACAAGTGAGAATTGTTGGATCTGAGAGGGACCTGACCTTTCATGGGTTACATTCTCACTACTACTACTACTCTGCACCTCTCCTTCCGACAGTATTTAAGTCTCCGCACTGTCGCTTGATCTTCAGATAGTTCCTGACTATGGAACTGAACTTCTCCAGGCCGAGGGACTGACAACCTCAAATTCTACGACTTTAAGGGTGATGGACTGATTACATCGTCTTCTCTACTGTTCCTGCCTACTTTCTGTATTCGACTGAAGAAGCCTACTGTGTAGGCGAAACGTTTCGGAATAAAGTTGCCTAACTGTTGCCTATGTGTCTTACCTACCAACCTGTCGTATTGTATACCATTTTGATGTTCATCTTGTCAGACACTGCAACACATAGCATCTTGATACAGAAAACACCTTGGACAAACTTTTCAAGTGAGAATTGTTGGATCTGAGAGGGACCTGACCTTTCAGTGGTTACATTCTCACTACTACTACTACTCTGCACCTCTTCTTCCGACAGTATTTAAGTCTCCGCACTGTCGCTTGAGCTTCAGATAGTTCCTGACTATGGAACTGAACTTCTCCAGGCCGAGGGACTGACAACCTCAAATTCTACGACTTTAAGGGTGATGGACTGATTACATCGTCTTCTCTACTGTTCCTGCCTACTTTCTGTATTCGACTGAAGAAGCCTACTGTGTAGGCGAAACGTTTCGGAATAAAGTTGCCTAACTGTTGCCTATGTGTCTTACCTACCAACAGAGGACTGGAAAAAAAACTGAGAGGATGGGTGAGGGGAGGGGCGGGGAGGGGGGGTCATCAGGGACGCCATCGCAAGAAGGGAGGCGAATGGGAAGGTACTGTAAAGAAGACACATAGACAACAAATCAAGTGGTGAACCAAGGGAGGAGAAGAGGAAAGGGTGGAAAATATAACAGGCCTTAGGTGTATGACTGCTAATGTTAACGGTTTATGTACTAGACTAAAGAGAGATTGGTTGAGCAGTTTTCTTAGCAAACATAATTGATGTTCTTTTCCCTTCAAGAACACAATTTCAAAGAAGGAGAAGTGTTGCGGGTTGGGCAGGTTATACAGTACTGACCCTGCCAACTATCCGTTTGAAAGGTGGTGTGGGTCTTTTAATAAAAGAGACGAGCCCGTTTTGTGTTGCGAAAATGTGAGGGGGGTGGGGGGAGGGTGTTGCAGAGATGTGAGGGGGGGGGGGGAAAAGTGTTGCAGAGATGTGAGGGGGTGGGGGGGAGGGTGTTGCAGAGATTGGAGGGGTGGGGGAGGGTGTTGCAGAGATTGTGAGGGGGGTGGGGGGAGGGTGCTGAAGTGGATGGGACTTGGATGGAAAACGTGTATCTTTGGAAAGGGTGCCCTATGCCCCTGGGGAGAATGACACGAAGGTTCGAACGGTTTTTAAATTTTTTGCGGGGTCTTCCGGAAGTAGCGATAGTGGGGGTGACGGGAACTGTTGTCATAAGGGCGGCTGACGTCGAACCCAAAGGGGCTGGGCATATGTCTGCACCTCTCAGAGATTTGTTGGGGATGTTAAGTTAAGAGATGTGTTTGGGGGAGGGGTGTGGGAAACAGAACTACTTTTATCAAAGGGGATATGCTGCAAGGTTAGACAGAGTGTATATTTCGCAGGGAGTAGTTGTAAAAGTCTTTTAATAGGGGTGGAGACGGTCTTGTCAGATCACAGGGCAGTTGTAGTGGAGGTAGGGTGGGAGGGAATGGCGAATTTTATAAGAATTATTGGAAATTAAATATTAGTGTGTTAAGTGATGAGGAAGTGTAGGGTTTTTCTATGCTATGGAATGAGCTTTCAAGGGAAGCTCAGGAGGGGAAGACATTGTAACGTGGGGGGACTCGGTGGCAAAGGATAAAATCCTTTTATGTGAGGGAGGGTAGGCATATAAACACTTTAAAATATGGCTAGCGAATTATTTAGAGGATCGATTACGAGGTTGTTATGGGCAAGGATGGGTTTTGGTGGTTTTTTTACCCCATGGACGAGATTGTAACACAAAAGAAGCTTGCGAACGTTGCATAATGAGCGGTTTCAAGCGGTGCGGGTGCAAGCAGGATTAGAAGAAGTTTTGTGGGAGACAGGCCATCCGCTGTGTTTGAGACAACAAAAGCAAAGCGGGCGCTGACGGCAATCCCGAGCTTGGAGGTAAATGGATATGAAATCCAAGAGCAGGTCAAGTGATAAGAAACTCAAAAGCTATGAGTGCATATGCGGATACTGGTATAAAAAATACTGGACTAGTAGTGGCGTGGATGAGTGGAATTAAATAAGGAGTGCACGTATGCTAAGTGCACTTTGGGTCACAGTGATAGGAAGGCTTTGGGTGGGGTTATTACTGAGGAGGAAATTAAAAATTGCTTTAAAACGGAATGAGGAAGGGCAAGGCCCGGGTATTGACGGTTTACCGGGGGAAAATTTTATTTGCAGCATTGGGAGTTGATTGGGAAGTTCATGGTAAGATTAAATTTAAATTGTATGAAGGAGAAGGGTACGTTAGGGGATAAGCAGAATACGGCAGTTGTGGTGTTGGTCCCGAAAGGCAAAGGGCAGCCAAACCTTTGGGGAAGTATAGGGCGATATCGTGCCCCTGTGCAGACTATAAGGTTTTCGCTAAAATTTTTGGGTAATAGGTAAATGCGTGGTGGGGAGGGTCGTTTCGCCATCGCAGTATGGTTGCCGGGCAGGTCGATGTTAGAAGGTCACGGGTTTTTAAGAAGTTTTTTGTGGAGTCAAAGGGGGGGGGGGAGGGGGCGGCTTTACTGGCCTTGGACTGGGGGGCCCCTATGATAGAGTGGAAAGAGGTCACTGCAGAGTATTCTTCGGAGACAGGGTTATGGAGAAGAAATAGTTGGGTGGGTAAACACGTTGTATAAGGGGGCAAAGATGAGGTACAAATAAATTGGGTGTATGGGGAGGGACTTTGAGATGGGTAGAGGTTTAAGACAAGGGTGCCCTATGTCACAGATCTTATTTGTGTGTTTTCAGGATCCCTTTTACAGGATGGTTGAGAGCACAGTAAGTTCCCGGGGCGGGGTGGGGTAGGAGAAGGGGATTGTTGGCCGGCATTAATAAGTTATGTGGATGATACGACTGTTTTGGTGTGTGAACGAATGTCTATGAAAGTGTTGGAAGATGTTGTGCGTGTGTTTGAACGTGCCACGGGTATGAAGGTAAATAGTGAAAAGTCGATGATCAGGGGGTTGGGTACCGGGAAAGGGGGTGGAATGGTGAGCTGTAACGTTGGTAACACAACTGCGATGTCATTAAAGATTGTGGTATTATTTATAGAGACTTTTGGGATGTGGCGCGGGAGGAAAATTCAGTAAGGACGTTGGAAAAGGTCATTGGTCGTCTGGGTGTTTTGGGCCCCAACATTCACTCTGGCCCAACGTGTGATCGTTTTTAAACGTTTTATTGTATAGTAAGGTGTGGCACGTTGCGGCGTATTCCCGATTAGGGGAACAGCGATCAATGGAATATTGAGAAGATTATTTACCTTTCTGTGGGGATCGAGGTGTGATTGGTTAAAACGTGAGGTGTTATGTTACCTGTACGTCGAGGAGGTTTGGGATTGTTGGACTTAAAGCGTAGGGTGAAATGTGTTTTTCTGAAGTGGGAGGTTTTGCGTGTGGGTGTGATGGCGGGAAATATGGATCAAGTATATACGAGGGTGAAAAAGTAGTATAGGGGAATGGATTTTTTTTTTTATTATTTAAAAGCTTACAAAATTACAAAATGTAACAAACATAAAAATGTTGTCAACATATGGACCATTGTCAAAACTTACACAAATTACAACATCAACTCAATCCATACCACTCCAGTGAACACTGATAACACTCCCTCAAAACCTGCAAAGTGCAGGATGAGGCACCCTTGCTGCCACACAATAGTGGCACAACCACCTTCCCCTTAACTTAGTTTGCAACTAAAAAAAAAAACACTTTTCCCCCAATATATATAGATACATGATATGAAAACTCAATATAAACTAAATCATTAAGTATCATGTTCTTGTAAGACAGTTGTTGCCCAACCATTTGATTATTTACATACCAACTAACAAAAGTCTTAGCATTGTCTATATACACTATCCTAACTACATTTATTGTTTATAATTTATACAAAACTTAAACAGAATAAAACTATGTAAAACAACGTCCAAATTTGTCCAACATATGGCCCAACATCAAAATTTATACACAATACAACATCAACATAATCTATCCCAATCCAGAGTACACTAAACTATACACTCTGATTACACGCACTCAAAACCTGCAATATGCAGGATGAGAAACCCTTGCTGCCGCCACACAATATTGGCACAACCACTTTCCCCCTAACTAGCAAGCAACTAAACACACTTTCCCCCAATATACATATACATGATGTGAAAACTCTACCAATTAACAAAATCATGAAGTATGTTATTTTAAGACAGTTGTTTTTCCAAACCATGTTTGTATCTGCATACCAACTGACAAATGCCTTAAACATTGTCTACATACACTACACAATTACATTACCCCACCATAGCATAACGCCACAAAGGTGTTGTTCTGTTAGTAACCAATAAGGTTTACACTTCCCTATCCCTCCCCAAGTGTTGGTCAGGATGAAGGTTAACTAGGGGGTGAGGTGTGGGTGAACTGTAAAGTGTTGGCCCAGATGTAAGGTTAACTAGGGGTGGGGTGTGGGTTTGAACGTGAAGTGTTGTCAGGATGTAAGGTTAACTAGGGGGTGAGGTGTGTTTTTGAACTGTGAAGTGTTGGTCAGGATGAAAGGGTTTTAACTAGGGGGTGGGGTGTGGTTTGGAACTGTGAAGTGTTGGTCAGGATAAAAAGGGTTTAAAACTAGGGGGTGAGGTGTGTGTTGAACTGTGAATGTTGGTCGGATGTAAGGTTAACTAGGGGGTGGGGTTTGTGGTTTGAACTGTGAAGTGTTGGTCAGGATGTAAGGTTAACCCTAGGAGGGTGAGGTGTGTGTGAACTGTGAATTTTGGTCAGGATTTTAAGGGTTTAACTAGGGGTGAGGTGTGTGTTGAACTGTGAAGTTTTGGGTCAGGATGTAAGGTTAACTAGGGGGTGAGGGTGTGTTGAACTGTGAAGTGTGGTCAGGATGTAAGGTTAACTAGGAGGTGAGGTGTGTGTTGAACTGTGAAGTGTTTGGTCAGGATGTAAGGTTAACTAGGGGGGGGGAGGTGTGGTTTGAACTGTGAAGTGTTGGTCGGGAGTAAGGTTAACTAGGGGGTGGGTGTGGTTTGAACTGTGAAGTGGTTGGTCGGGATGTAAGGTTAACTAGGGGGTGAGGTGTGTTTTTGAACTGTGAAGGGTTGGTCAGGATGTAAGGGTTTAACTAGGGGGTGAGGTGTGTGTTGAACTGGGAAGTGTTTGTCAGGATGTAAGGTTAAACTAGGGGGTGAGGTGTGTGTTGAACGGTGAAGTTTTGGGTCAGGATGAAAAGGGTTTAAACCCTAGGGGGTGAGGTGTGTGTTGAACTGTGAAGTTTTGGGTTTCAGGATGTAAGGTTTAACTTGGAGGGGGGGTGTGTTTTTTGAACTGTGAAGTGTTGGTCAGGATGTAAGGTTAACTAGGGGTGAGGTGTGTGTTGAACAGTGAAGTGTAGGTCAGGATGTAAGGTTATGGGGGGTGATGAGTGTGTGTTGAACTGTGAAGTTTGGCAGGATGTAAGGTTAACTAGGAGGTGAGGTGTGTGTTGAACTGTGAAGTGTTGGTCAGGATGTAAGGTTAACTAGGGGGTGAGGTGTGTGTTGAACTGTGAAGTGTTGGTCAGGATGTAAGGTTAACTAGGGGGTGAGGTGTGTGTTGAACTGTGAAGTGTTGGTCAGGATGTAAGGTTAACTAGGGGGTGAAGTGTGTGTTGAACTGCAGGTGAAAACTGCTAGTGAACTACAGGTGAAGGAGTGATTTACCAATAATGGTAGAAAAATAAAACGCCATATAAAATTAGAAAAAAAAACACGAACCATAATAAACCAAAGAAACAATAATATAAATAATAATATAAATTATAGCAAAAGTGGCGATATTGGAATATCAGTATCAGGATTAATTAATGAGTCAGTGAGAAGGTGGACATCATCAGCAGTAGTGATATTTACTATTATATCCTTTTATTCATTAAATAATTCCACCATTATACCTCCTACAATATCCCTTGGAAAAGATACATAAACAAAATAAATCAAAAACTTTCTACTGGTGATCAGTGAAGGTATCGGTACTTTCTTGAAACTAAAAATGGAAGACGGGAAATTAGTCTTGAGTTTTACCTGGTGATCTTAACACCAGGTGTAGATATGCCCATGTTACCAGTTAACATTTATGTCTCTCCCTGTCAGGTGTTGTCCTGTAAATATACTCATGGCACCAGTTAACATTTATGTCTCTCCCTGTCAGGTGTTGTCCTGTAAATATACTCATGGTACCAGTTAACATTTATGTCTCTCACTGTCAGGTGTTGTCCTGTAAATATACTCATGGCACCAGTTAACATTTATGTCTCTCACTGTCAGGTGTTGTCCTGTAAATATACTCATGGCACCAGTTAACATTTATGTCTCTCACTGTCAGGTGTTGTCCTTAAATATACTCATGGCACCATTTTAACATTTATGTCTCTCCCTGTCAGGTGTTGTCCTGTAAATATACTCATGGCACCAGTTAACATTTATGTCTCTCCCTGTCAGGTGTTGTCCTGTAAATAACTCATGTCACCAGAAAAACATTTATGTCTCTCCCTGTCAGTGTTGTCCTGTAAATATACTCATGGCACCAGTTAACATTTATGTCTCTCACTGTCAGGTGTTGTCCTGTAAATATACTCATGGCACCAGTTAACATTTATGTCTCTCACTGTCAGGTGTTGTCCTGTAAATATACTCATGGCACCATTAACATTTATGTCTCTCCCTGTCAGGTGTTGTCCTGTAAATATACTCATGGCACCATTTAAAACATTTATGTCTCTCACTGCAGGTGTTGTCCTGTAAATTACTCATGTCACCAGTTAACATTTTATGTCTCTCCCTGTCGGGTGTTGTCCTGAAAAATATACTCATGGTACCAGTTAAAAATTTATGTCTCTCCCTGTCGGGTGTTGTCCTGTAAATAAAACTCATGGAAACCAGTTAACATTTATGTCTCTCCCTGTCAGGTGTTGTCCTGTAAATATACTCATGGTACCAGTTAACATTTGCGATACTTCAATACTTCACAGGTATTATTGTTATTTAACATTAACATTTATCCTGGCCTCTTTACATATATATACATATTTACTTACTTTTATCTCAAGTTTCCCTGCCTCTGACAGTAATCAAATATCAGTGTTTACCTGGAGTTTACTTGGAGATAGTTTCGGGGGTCAACGCCCCCGCGGCCCGGTCTGTGACCAGGCCTCCTGGTGGATCAGAGCCTGAACAACCAGGCTGTTACTGCTGGCTGCACGAAATCCAACGTACGAGCCACAGCCCGGCTGGTCAGGTACCGACTTTTGGTGCTTGTCCAGTGCCTGCTTGAAGACAGCCAGGGGTCTATTGGTAATCCCCCTTATGTATGCTGGGAGGCAGTTGAACAGTCTCGGGCCCCTGACACTTATTGTATTGTCTCTTAACATGCTAGTGACACCCCTGCTTTTCATTGGGGGGATGTTGCATCGTCTGCCGAGTCTTTTGCTCTCGTTGTGAGTGATTTTCGTGTGTAAGTTCGGTACTAGTCCCTCTAGGATTTTTCAGGTGTATATAATCATGTCTCTCTCCCGTCCGCGTTCCAGGGAGTACGGGTTCAGGAACCTCAAGCACTCCCAGTAATTGAGGTGTTTTATCTCCGTTATGCGTGCCGTGAAGGTTCTCTGTACATTTTCTAGGTCAGCAATTTCACCTGCCTTGAAAGGTGCTGTTAGTGTGCAGGAATATTCCAGCCTAGATAGAACAAGCGACCTGAAGAGTGTCATCATGCTTGGCATCCCTAGTTTTGAAGGTTCTCATTATCCATCCTGTCATTTTTCTAGCAGATGCGATTGACAGTGTTATGGTCCTTGAAGGTGAGATCCTCCGACATGATCACTCCCAGGTCTTTGACGTTGGTTTTTCGCTCTATTTCGTGGAAGGAATTTGTTTTGTACTCTGATGAAGTTTTAATTTCCTCATGTTTACCATCGAATCGAATCGAATGGAAGAAGACGAAGAGAGCTGTCGTGAGATGGGAATGAAGATGGATAAGGAAGGATGGAAATAACTGGAAAAGGAGGGGAAAGGGAAGCGAAGAGGAGGAAAATCAAGGCAAGTGCCCAACCACTTTGGGATATGTGGTACCGAAGTACTGGAGCGAAGATGGAGAGGCTTGAATTGATGTCGTTACTTGGCTCTCTAGGAGAGGAAGGCGAAGGCAGCGGCAGGAGCTAGAGTGTCAGTAGGCAGCAAGCAGGATGAGTTTAGTTATTCTCTTGATCGGGTTGTCAATGCTTTGGAATTTTGCTCTAGAGTTGTGTCACACATATGGGAGAGCTGTAGAAGAGTTCGTTGGTTTGGATTGGTGGATTATTGGTTGACGGTAGAGAATGGCTTTTCGTGGTGTACGTGGCAGTTTTTGTCTTGAGATGTTGGATGAGTTCTAGGCGAGTCATTGGGCTGGGGTATTCTGTCGATGGTGAAGAACATGAGTCCCTTTGTGTTTAACCCATGGTGTTCCAGGTAATCGACGTGAGTGAGGTCGGAGAAGGCGGTGGGGGAGTTGAGGAAGAGGGTTTGTTGTTTGGCGGAGGTAGGGTGTTGTGAGGTGTTGAAGGGGGAAAATTGAAGATTCGTTGTCATCTTCAAAACGAATAGGAAGATGTTTCTGGTGGAAAGGGCCCTTCTGATTGAATGGATTCAGTGGGGTTTGTGGTGGGGGTGGAGGCTTCTCATTGGACGTTGTTGGGTGACGCACAATTTGGGTGGTGGTGATGGAGCTTCTGCAGCAGAGGTGGTGTTTAAGTCCTTGGTGAATTTGAGAATTTCTTCAGGTGGAGATGCTGGAAATGTAAATGATGGCATTTTTATTTAATGCAAATAACTCGTTGATGGTAGAGTTAAAGGATCCAGGTACAGCCATGTTCTGCATGTGAGCGTATAGTAACAATAGTGAATCTTCGTTACGTCACATGTTGGAAGTGTGATGGTGGTGGGGGGCGGGTTGAGTAGATGGCTTAAAAGTAATTTTGTAGTGTCTGCTTGCAACTTGCAATTGCAGCATACGTTGGTGTGTGTTGCTAGTAGGTTTTTTTTTTTGGCTGCATCTTGTGTTTTCTTCAATATCCTTTCTTGTAGGACATTTGTGCCGCCAATGTAATTGTCATCATTACTTTTGCAGTTTAAAAACAAAGCTGGGTTTTGTTGGAGGGAGCAGCGGTACAGGGAAATGAAGGTGTGTCCCTCACTACCCCTGTAGTGCAGAACTTCTTGTCTTGGTGGTGTGAAGATAAAATATCAGTTCCAGCAATGTTGGATGTAGTGGTATCTCTCAGCTTCTGTGTAGGTGGGACTGATGTTAGTTTGTAGTATACAGCCAGACCTTCGTTCAGAGCAGTGGCAGCCATGTTCACGTCGGTAAAGGGGACCTTGAGCATAGACGATGCATTCGGATTTTGGTAATACTGTCAACAGTAGCCCAAGTATTTGAGTTTCAATAGATGACTTGAGTTCAGTAATTAGTTGGGAAGTCAGAATCTTATCCAGTTTTTTCAGGAATACTGATTTCTTTGCCCTTAGCTCTAAACTAACCTTGTCACAAAACCTTTGCACTTTCTCTAATTTCTTGACATGCTTTATCAAGTGTAGGTTCCAAACTGGTGCTGCATACTCCAGTATGCAGCAACACTTCGACTAGTGGATGGTGCCGCTATGATCCCGCCTCCTCCTGCTTCGTCTCTCCTGACTACAGTATATAAGCCACTCCTACGACCCTGTGCTGTAGTTTCTACAAGATTGATCGACCCGAAACACTCGTCTCCAGGCTGAGGGGCTGATTACCTCAAACCCTCCTCTCGTTACACCTTTCTGCTTTGTATTGGACTGATGAATCCATTGTGTGGCGAACGTTTCCTCAACAGTGAGTCCCCCTATGTTGCAAAAGTGTCTCTAAACTTCAACTTCTCGGTTTTTAAAACCCTTTATCACATAATACAATATAGTCCTCCTTCCAGTGTCGTCACGTTGTTTCCTTATGCTCTCCCCATAGCACATACACCTTAGTTCAGGGACTAGTTGCGTTACAAACATCTATGTGTAGGTGTGCATGTTTTGAGGTGTGTGTGTGTGTGGGGTGTGTGTTTGTGTGGTGTGCGTGTGTGTGTGTGTGTGTGTGCGCTTGTGTGTGTGTGTGTACACACCTATTCGTACTCGCCTACTTGTTGTTGCAGGGGTCGATACATAGCTCCTGGCCCCGCCTCTCCACTGATCGCTACTAGGTCCTCTTTCCTCCCTGCTCCATGACCTTTATCATACCTCGTCTTAAAACTATGGGAGATCCCGCCTTCACTATGTCATTGCCCAACTATTCCACTTCCTGACAACTCTATGACTAAAGAAACAAATTCCAAACTTATCTTTGACTCATCTAGTCATAAACTTCCAATTGTGACCCTTGTTTCTGTCCCATCTCTGGAACATCCTGTCTCTGTCCACCTTGTCTATCCACGCAGTATTTTTGTATGTCGTTATCATGCCTCCCCTAACCCTCCTGTCCTCCAGGTCATCAGGCCGATTTTCCCTCAATCTTCGTAGGACATTCCCCTTAGCTCTGGAACTAGCCTTGTTGCAAACCCTTGGCACGTTCTCTAATTTCTTGATGTGATTGACCAGGTGTGGGTTTTTTAAACTGGTGCTGCATACTCCAGTAAAGGGCTTGACGTACACGGTGTACAGAGTCTTCAAAGATTTCCCTTTCTGAGGTATCAGGTTTGCCAGGCGACCCTATGCTGCAGCAGTTATCTGGTTGATGTGAGCCTCAGATGTGCTAGGTATTATACTCACCCCAAGACCCTTTTCCTTTAGTGAGGTTTGCAGGCTTTGGCCACCTAGCCTATATTCTGTCTGCTATCTTCTTTGCCCTTCCCCGAAATGCATGACAGTTAAATTCGAGGAGCTAGTTGCTGGACAAAGGGTTTTCCAGCCATCCAGGTCTCTTTTATAGTCGTGCCTGATCCTCATCAGATTTAATTTTTCCCCATTAACTTCACATCATCTGCCAAAAGGGACACTTTTGAGTCTATCCCTTCCGTCATGTCATTCTCATAAACTAAAAGTAGCACTGGTCCTTGGACTTTACCCCTCTGGATCCCCGCTTGTCACAGGGCCCCCCCTCTGATACCTCGCACGTACCATGGCTCATTGCTGCTCCATGTCAGATATTCTCTGATCCATTGCTGTTTTTATGTGCCTGATCCTCTAGCTTTTTTCACTAATCTCTTGTGAGGAACTGTGTCGAGGCCTTGCAGTCCAAGAAAATGCAATCTACCCACCTCTCTCTCTCTCGTGTTCTACTTCCATTACCTTGTGTGTGTGTGTGTGTGTTGTGTGTGTGTGTGTGTGTGTGTGTGTGTGGTGTGTGTGTGTGGTGTGTTGTATGTGTGTGTTGTGTGGGGTGTGTGTGTATGTGTGTGTGTGTGTGTGTGTGGTGGTGTGTGTGGTGGGGTGTGTGCTGTGTGCGTGTGTGGATTCACCTATTTGTACTCACCTATATGTGGTAGCAGGGGTCGATTCATAGCTCCTGGCCCTGCCTCTTCACTGATTGCTACTAGGTCCTCTCTCTCCCAGCTCCATAAGCTTTATCAAACCTCGTCTTAAAACTATGTATGGTTTCCCGCTTCCACTACGTCACTTTCTAGGCTATTCCCTGCCTTACTACTTTATGACTCAAGAAATACTTCCAAAAATCCCTCTGATTCATCTGAGTCTTCAATTTCCAATTGTGACCCCTTGTTTCTGTGTCCCATCTTTTGGAACATCCTGTCTTTGTCCACCTTGTCTATTCCGCGCAGTATTTTATATGTCGTTATCATGTCTCCCCTGACCCTCCTGTCCTCCAGTGTCGTCAGGCCGATTTCCCTTTAAACCCTTTCTTCGTAGGACAATCCCCTTAGCTCTAGGACTAGTCTTGTTGCAAACCCCTTTTCACCTTCTCTAATTTCTTGACGTGTTTGATCAGGTGTGGATTCCAAACTGGTGCTTGCATTCTCCAGTATGGCCTTTACGTAGAAAGGTACACAGAATCTTCACGATTCCCTTTCTGAGTATCGGAATGCTATCCTTAGGTTTGCCAACGCCCGTGCGCTGCAACAGTTATCTGATTGATGTGCGCCTCAGGAGATGTGCTCGGTTTATACCACCCTAAGATCTTTTTCCTTGAGTGAGGTTTGCAATCTTTGGCCACCTAAGACTATTAAATGTGTCTGCGGCCTTCTTGCCCCCCAGTCTTCATGACTTTTTATTTGGCAGGGTTAAATTCAAGGAGCCAGTTGCTGGACCAGGCTTGTAGCCTGTCCAGTCTCTTTGTAGTCCTGCCCGATCCTCGACCCATTTGATTCTCCTCATGAACTTCACATCATCTGCAAACAAAGACACTTCTGTGTCTATCCCTTCCGTTATGTCATTCCAATAAACCAAAAACAGCACAGGGCCTTGACTGAACCCTGTGGAACCTCGCTTGTCACAGGAACCCACTTTGACACCTCGTCACGCACCATGACTCGTCGTTGCCTCCCTGTCAGGTATTCTCTGATCCATTGCAATACCTTTCCTATTATGTGTGCCTGATCCTCTAACTTTTGCAGTAACCACTTGTGAGGAACTGTGTCGAAGGCCTTCTTGCAGTCCAAGAAAATGCAGTCTATCCACCTCTCCTCTTGGGCTTACTCTGTCACTTTGTCATAAAAATCCAGTAGGTTTGTGACGCAGGATTTTCTTCCCTAAAGCCGTGCTGGGTTTTCGATTATACACTTGTTTCTTTCCAGATGCTCCACCACTCTCCTCCTGATGATCTTCTCCATGATTTTGCATACCATACACGTTAGTGACACAGGTCTTTAGTTTAATGCCTCATGGCTGTCTCCTTTTTTAAAAATTAGGACTACATTTGTCCAGTTTTAATGGATATGTTGAAGATCTTTGTTAGTGGCACACACAACATCTCTGCTCCCTCTCTAAGGACCCACGGAGAGATGTTGTCTCTTTACACCGTCTTTGAGGTGTCTAGTTCACATAGCAGCTTCTTCACCTCGTCATTGGTTATGTGTACCTCATCCAACACTTGTTGGTGTACCTCTCTGTTCTGATTTCCTGAAGACCTACCGATTTTCACTGTAAATACTTCTTTAAATCTCGTGTTGAGCTCCTCACATACTTCTCGGTCGTTTCTTGTGAACTCATCAACCTTCCTCAGTCTGATTACGTGCTCCTTGACTGTTATTTTCCTCCTGATGTGGCTATACATCAGCTTTGGGTCAGACTTGACTTCCGAAGCTACGTCATTTTCTTATTGTCGCTGAGGCTCCCTTCTTATCTGTGCATATTCATTTCTGGCCCTTCGGCTAATACACAAATAACCCATCGTTCCAGTCACGGTATTGTGCCTTTTTGTTATTTATGGACCTTCGACTAATCTCTTTATTTTCCTGAGTCCTTTGTCTTCTGTACCATTTCCATTCTGTAGTACATCTAGTTTTTGCCTCCCTACACCTTTGGGTGAATCAAGGACTCGTTCTGTTCTTCCCATTATTTCTGTTTCCCTTGCGAACAAACCTCTCCTCTGCCTCCTTGAATTTTGTTGTCACATTTCTTGTACTGGTTTCCTGTCAGTTCTCTCTCCCACCGAATGTCTTGCAAGAAGTTCCTCATGCCTGAGAAGTCCCCCCTTTTGTAGTTTTTGTTTTTACCATCCTATTCCTGCTACTCTCTCCACTTGTAGCTCAACTATGTAGTCAAAGCACAGAACCACATGATCACTAGCTCCTAGGGGTCTTTCATACATGATATCCTCGATGTTTGAACTACTCAAGGTGAATACAAGGTCCAGTCATGCTGGATCATTCTCACCTCTGTCTCTGGTAGTGTCTCTAACATGTTGAAAGCATGAGTTTTTCCAGTACCACATCCATCACTTGGCTCTCCATGTTTCGGATCCTAATGGGGCTCCAGGGTTTTCCCAGTCAATCTCCTTGTGATTGAAATCACCCATAACTAGTAACTTTGCTCCCCCATGTGAGCCCCTTTCTGGCCACCTCGGGTAGTGTGTCGACCATTGCTCTGTTGCTCTCGTTTGTATTCTTCTCTTGGCCTCCTGCAGTTCTGTGGCGGGTTGTACATTAGTGCAATTATCACCTAGGTTTCTCGAGTGGATTGTTCCTACTAAGTATCCATTTCGCCCATGCCATCCATTCCTTCCATTTTCTCAAAACCCCACTGTTTTTAATGAGCAGTGCAACTCCTCCTCCCCCCTCCTCCCTCTGTCTTTCCAAGGGTTGATATCCAGGTGAAAGATTGCATCTGTTATCCTGGTGTGTGTGTGTACTCACCTATTTGTGGCTGCAGGGGTCGAGTCTTAGCTCCTGGCCCCGCCTCTTCACCGGTTGCTACTGGGTCCTCTCTCTCCCCGCGAAGATATAAGGAAGTAGCAACTGAGAGAATCTTGTACTGGATTTTACCAAAAAAAAAAAAAAAACGTTTTTTTGAATTATTAAATAATTAGTCTCTCTCATGTCTTTACATTCACTATATTGACAAAAATATTCGCAAACACAAAAAAAAAAAATCTATGGAAAGAAAAAAAGAGTCAACCTTTGGACAAAATGGAGTGTTGGTGTTGATGTTACAAACCTGGCCAAAGAACACTTGTCTTAATGTCTTCCATAAATGCTATTTTGATGTATTATTATCTTGTATTATTATCTCTTCCCTTATTTTATTTTTGTTCTTGTGTGGTACTTGTTTTACTGCTGTACTGCTTTTGATGTATATTATTGTTTCTTTTCTTGAGTGTTACAGTATTTTTCTTTTGTGTTACTGTACTGTACTCTTTTTTTTCTATAATTTTTTATTTAGGTACTTTTCTAGCCACTTCTTTTCCATCACTCGTTCAATCACAATTTTGACATATTCATTCATATAACACTGATCAACAACCAAAAAGCTTCCCAGACTAAGTTACAATTTAACGCTGATTATGAATATCATGGTTAAAATTGGTTTTTAATATACACCTACGTGTCACAACAGGTTCCAACAGGGTTGCGCAGTGAGTTTTCTACCACACACCTGTCTCACTGCCTGTCATTATTGTTTCCAGCGTCATAGAAGGGGTTTATATTTTGAGGTGAAAGTTAGGTGATTTTCATAGCTTGCTTGTTATGTGAGTGGGACAGTCGTGCAAGAGGCTCCCACTGGTCACCCCGTCAATCATTGTTATGTGAGTGGGACAGTCGTGCAAGAGGCTCCCACTGGTCACCCCGTCAATCATTGTTATGTGAGTGTGACAGTCGTGCAAGAGGCTCCCACTGGTCACCCCGTCAATCATTGTTATGTGAGTGGGACAGTCGTGCAAGAGGCTCCCACTGGTCATCCCGTCAATCATTCTTATGTGAGTGGGACAGTCGTGCAAGAGGTTCCCACTGGTCATCCCGTCAATCATTGGAGCCTGGGATGAAAAATGTTCAGCATCCACCTCTCATTGAACCAAACAAAAGTTTGCTACCACAACTGCACATAAAACTGGAAGGCAACTATGAAGAATTGGTGGAAAACCTCATCATGGTTTACAAGATCAGTGGATGTAACATGTCACTTAAAATCCACTTTTTGAACTCACACGTTTTTCCAACGAAATGTGGAAAATGGTACCAGGGCAAGAGATGATTCTTCAGCAAACTATAAGCTTCAAGCAAAAAGGCAGAGAGTAGGTACAGATTAGAGTTAGAACATACTGACACATAAAGCTACCAAATTCTTGGCTTCATATCTAGAAGTATAAATAATAGAAGTCCTCAGGATGTTCTTCAACTCTATATATCCTTGGTTAGGCCTCATTTAGATTATGCTGCTTAGTTCTGGTCACCGTATTACAGAATGGATATAAATGTTCTGAAAACGTACAAAAAGGGTGACAAAGATGATCCCATGTATCAGAAATCTTCCCTGTGAGGATAGAAATGAGGGCCCTGAATCTGCAACTCTCGAAAGGCGTAGAATTAGGGGGGAAATGATCGAGGTGTATAAATGGAAAACAGGAATAAATAAAGGGGATGTAAATAGTGTGGGTGAAAATTTCCAGCCAAGACAGGACTCGCAGCAATGGTTTCAAGTTGGAAAAATTCAGATTCAGGAAGGATATAGGAAAGCACTGGTTTGGTAATAGAGTTGTGGATGAGTGGAACAAACTCCCGAGTACAGTTATTGAAGCTAAAACGTTGTGTAGTTTTAAAAATAGGTTAGATAAATACATGAGTGGGTGTGGGTGGGTGTGAGTTGGACCTGACTAGCTGTGCTGCTGGGTCTGGTACAGTGCTCCATCCTTGAGTGGGGATGACCAGACTGGGTGGGTCATTGGGATAATCCGGGGGGAGGACATGGACCTGCTCCGCGTGGGTCAGTAGGCCTGTTGCAGTGTTCCTTCTTTCTTATGTTCTTATGTTCTTATTGTACGTTATAATAAAATCCACTTTTTGAACTCACACTTAGGCAGAAAGTAGGTACGGATTAGAGTTTAGAACATACTGACACATGTTGTACGTTATAATAAAATAATCAAGGTGACATCTGGATTCATGACATGAAAATACCTAAGAATTGACTAATCTCATTTAAGCAGCATACAACTTTTCAAAAAATTGTTGACCAGTGTAATTAGCATAGGCGAGGTCATCACCTCACCTATAGTGAGGTGTTCTCATAGTCAGGTGTGGTCATAGACAGGTGTGGTAATAGTCAGGTGTGGTTCATGTTTCCAGGTCTCCATCCGTGGACCCCCGGATGTCAACCCTTCCACAGTAGTTTTCGTGCTTTCCCTTGTTCCGTGTGTCCAGAAGTCCATCTGTGTCTCCGCAGATAAACTCCCAGGTGTGAATCATAGTGAGGTATGGTCATAGTGAGGTGAAGTCATAGTGAGGTGTGGTCATACATGTTGTCATGGGTGATGGTCATAGTTAAGTGAGGTCATAGTGAGATGTGGTCATAGTTAAGTGAGGTCATAGTGAGATGTGGTCACAGTTAAGTGAGGTTATGGTGAGATGTGGTCATAGCGAGGTGAGCTGTGGTCATAGTAAGATGAGGTGGCCATAGTGAGTTGTGGTCACGTCGGGTGTAGTTTATGTTTCCAGGTCTCCATCCGTGGGCCCCCGGATGTCAACCCTTCCACACTTCCCACTCCCGGTTGTTTTGGTGCTTTCCCTAGTTCCGTGTGTCCAGAAGTCCATCTGTGTCCCCTCAGTTTAAGGGGGCAGTCCAGACTAATTTATACAAATGTATTAAGAACATAAGAAAGAAGGAACACTGCAACAGGCCTACTGACCCATGCGGAGCAGGTCCATGTCCCTCCCCCCGGATTAGACCAATGAGACCCCCCCGGATTAGCCCAATGACCCACCCAGTCTGGTCACCTCCACTCAAGGATGGAGCACTGCACCAGACTCAGCAGCACAAGCTAGTCAAGTCCAACTCACACCCACCGACACCCACTCATGTATTTATCTAACCAATTTTTAAAACTAACAACGTTTTAGCCTCAATACTGTATTCGGAGTTTGTTCCAATCATCCACAACTCTATTCCCAAAAACCCAGTGCTTTCCCTATATCCTTTCTGAATTTTTTCCAACTTGAAACCATTGCTGCGAGTCCTGTCTTGGCTGGAAATTTTCAGCACGTATTTACACCCCTTTATTTATTCCTGTTTTCCTTTTAAATACACCTCGACATATCTCCCAATTTTTCGCCTTTCGAGAGAGGGGCAGATTCAGGGCCCTGGGTCTATCCTCATGGGGAAGATTTCTGATACATGGGATCATCTTTGTCACCCTCCTTTGTACGTTTTCCAGAGCATTTATATCCATTCTGTAATACGGTGACCAGAACTGAGCAGCACAGTCTGAATGAGGCCTAACCAAGGATATATAGAGTTGAAGAACAACCTGAGGACTTCTATTATTTATACTTCTAGTTATGAAGCCAAGAATTCTGTTAGCTTCATTGCGAACACTAATGAACTGTTGTCTTGGTTTTAGATTACTGCTAACCAGAACTAAATCCTTTTCGCAATCAGTAGTATTAAGATATACATTATTTAGTTTATATAAGGCACGTTTATTTAACTGTCCAACATTTAGAACTTTGCATTTGTCAGCATTAAACTGCATCTGCCACTTCTCCGACCATTGCATCAGTCTATTCAAATCATCCTGGAGTGCTCTAGTGTCCTCATTAGAATGAATTGGACGGCCTATTTTGGAGTCATCAGCAAATTTGCTTATGTCGCTATTTATTCCCTCATCTATGTCATTTACGGGCCCAACACTGACCCCTGAGGAACACCGCTTGTGACGTGCCCCCATTCTGATTTCTCCTCATTTATGCAAACTCTCTGTTGTCTATTTGTCAGCCATGCCTCTACCCAGGAAAAAATTTCTCCTCCTATGCCGTGTGCCTTAAGTTTCCTCAATAGCCTCTGGTGTGGAACTCTGTCAGAAGCCTTACTGAAGTCCATATACACAATATCATATTCATTACCATGATCTACCTCCTCAAACACCTTAGTGAAAAAAGTTAGTAAATTCATAAGACAGAAACGCCCCTTTGTAAAACCGTGTTGAAATTCATTAATCAATCTGTGCCTGTCAAGATGGCTACGAATTGCTTCAGCAATTATTGATTCCATAAATTTCCGACTATGGATTTAAGGCTTATTTGGTTTTATAGTTCGAAGCCAAGGACCTGTCACCTGCCTTGTAAATAGGTATTACATTCGCCATTTTCCACTTATCAGGCACTATGCCAGTTTGTAGTGTCACTAGTTACCGCAATCGTACATAGTTTATTATCATCCTGTTCTAAATAATCTATTATTTCAGGAATATCGCTAGTATTTTCCTTGGTGAAAACTGAGAGGAAGTAGGTATTGAGAATTTCACACATATCTTTATCACTGTCAGTGATCTGACCAGAGTTACTCTTAAGTGGGCCAGTCTTGTCCCTAATCTTCTGTATACTCGAAAGAACCCTTTTGGGTTAGTCTTTGAATCCCTTGCTACCTTAGCCTCATAATTCCTTTTTGCTTTTCTTATTCCTTTCTTTATTTCTCTCTTTAATTATAGACTACTCTTGCTCTTCATGGTACTCTGCCACTTTATAAGACACGGACCTATATAAGATAAGGCCCTATTTTAAGACAAGGAACCTATATAAGACAAGGACCTATATAAGACAAGGACCTATGTAAGACAAGGATCTATATAGAACAAGGAGATGGGGATGCGTGGGCAAGAAAGAAATCAGAAATTTTACATGAAGCTTAGATACCCAACGTGAAGGGGAATATAAATAGAGATTATGTACTACACCTACAGACTTGGGATGCACTACAGTAAAGAGGAGTACAAACTGAAATCCAGTGTTAGTGGCATGTGTCGTCGTGAAAAAGTACTGTGTAATAGTTATAAAACATAGCCAGAGAAAGGAATTTCTGCTATTAAATGTAATTTTGATTCTTGTGAACTAAAACGGAAATGGAATTATGCCAGAAATCGTTTGTATTTTCTCATATTCCTATATATTATCGCCATTATTTGTGACCGATAAAAGAGTGGCCTCAGAAAGCAGATAGTGGCTATCAGCTACGGTGTCTGGGCCAGCGATAAATTAGTAATATGGGAATCGTAGGTAATCATAGGAGAAGGATGTAGGGGGTTAATGGAGGGTGAGAATATGAAGGTAAGAGGAAGTTGATCTTTCTCCATCACTGGTGATATAGCCTAAATTCTCTCTGGTCAATGAAGTGACAAGTAGTGTGACTCAAGTATTAGAAGAGGTAGATGGAACTGAGAGAGAAATTGGAGAGAAATTGTCTCATGATGTAAAAGAATCGGCTATCGAGACAGAGGATGGTGACACAAATAGGAAAAGTTAATCACGAAGGAGCAATAAGTTGGTATCGAGATTTGGTAACTGCTGGATTATAGTCATTGAGGTTCTGAAGGAAGTGTTAAAGTCGCGAAGATGCAGGAACATCAGAGGTGAGGACTTCATAAGGACTGAAGATAGTGGTTACTGAATAAAGTTAAAAAAAGATCTGTGGTGGTCGTTCAGTTCTGGAGGAGAGTCGTGGTAGCCTCTCTTGGAGACACAACTGACTCATAGACAATTTTTTCCTCTGAGAAAACGTATTTCACTTTCTCGTAAGATAACTGGGTAATTTTGGTAACATTTAGGGTGTGATTCTCTGGAGTTAAGGTAACTGGGGAGGGTGGCGGTGGCGGTGGCTGTGGAGGGAGCCTGGCGGTGGCGGTGGAGGGAGCCTGGCGGTGGAGGGAGGGGACGGTGGTGGGAGGGGGGCAATGGAGGGAAGATGGAGGTGGAGAGAGGGATGCTGCTAGGTGGAAACTTGTCAACTGCGATGCATTATCTGTACTGATGTAGTGTTTGGAGAAGTTCACGTACCTGTATGAACTATTCTGCTATATAAACCGAGGATGGAAGATCTCTGTATTCCCAAAATCAGTTTGTTTATATTGACTGGATGGCCTACTAGACCTTGGATGGCCTACTAGACCTTGGATGGCCTACTAAACTTGGACAGCGCAAGAGTTTCTGCTTTGGTGAATAAGATGAAGCTGCTGGTGTCGAGGATGGAACAAATCCCCCACCTCGGAATGAAGAAGAATATCTTTGTATGTTACCAGGACATTATCGATAGAGCGGATGTGGAAAATGTTGCCTTATTTTGCCCTGACGTACAACAATATATACATCCCACTGTTGATAACAGGAAGGGTTTTGGCCGATGTCATTTAACCTCGGAGTAGTTGAAAAACCTCGAGCTCTGTGTATTGGTGATGGTTATGATTTCAGTTCATACCAAGCAGAGTCAGTTATGGTGGTATGCTATGTCACGAGGGGTTTGCCAATGCCTTCATCTGTAACCTGTAAATGTTGTCATATGGAGGGAAAAATAATTTCTTAGACTATCTAAGAAATACGTTGTGAAGGGACAGTGGTCACCTGATGAGTGTTACTTGTAAGTGAATGAGAAAAGGAATGTCAGATCCGTATTGGAATAGCTTAGGATGTGTTTGCAGTCATTTGAACTATGGCTTCAAGTTATGTTCTCCGGTAGTACTCAAACAGTCCTGAAATCGACGCAGCGTCGTGGGAGAAACAGGGAGCATCAACATAGAATGAAGGTGAGGACATCAAAGGTTTCAGGGTTAAAAAGCAGTTACTGGAGTCAGTCAACCGGTGTTGACCGAAAGTGATACCGGTTTCTGAGGAAGTTGAGTTGCGTGTCAGGGTAAGAAGTGTGTGGTGCAGAGATCAGGAAACCCCGGGAAAGACAGCATGAACATGACATTACATACACATCTTCTTAAAAGGAGAGGGGAGGACGCGGCTAAGAATGATACCTCTGAGGAAAATAATAAAAATATATACTTGTCCTTAAACCACGATCTGCTTCAGTGCGACAGGCAGTGCTGACGCTCCATGCAAACCATCCTCCACACTCCTTGCATACCAAGATTCTCCACCACCAGAATGGCACTTCCTCAAGTGATGAACAAGGGATGAACATGGGGAATGTATAATAGTTAAATTCAAATCCCAAAAACCTTAAAAACCTCTCACAGTGATAAACATCTACAGAGTACCACAGTCAAACATTAGCCGTTTAGTGAAAACCTAGCAAGTATGAATCGACCAATAATAGATGTGGGCGACCAACAACAACTGTTGACTGCCACACCAGGAGTCATTTCCCCGTTCACTGTCTATCCCGGATCCGAAAGCGGACTAAGAGCCGAATTACACTGTGGAAATATTTCCCAATAATGGGGGGGGGGAGGGTAGTTATTTGGCATTAAGATTTGATCCGAGGAAGAAAGGGAATAGGTCTAATACTCTTGATCCCTACGCAGCACCAAGTGACCTCTTCCCCCTCAATTTAAAAAGTCGTTTTGAACCAACATCATAGACAGATGTTAGCAACTGATGGTGAAAAAAACGGTGAAAAAATACCTGAGAAGCATTTTCTCGACTCTCCCCAGTTTTAATGTCGCCTACATCAGACAGAAGTCTACAACGCAGGAGAAATGTTTCAATAAATACATTCATGTGGCGAAAAAGCGTTCTGTTCATCAACCTGTCGATACTGTGCACCACAGCTCGCCCATGAAGAAACATCCAGTAAACCAGCCTCCTCACAGACATCAGTAAATATACATATATATATATATTTTTTTATTTTTTATTATCACACTGGCCGATTCCCACCAAGGCAGGGTGGCCCGAAAAAGAAAAACTTTCACCATCATTCACTCCATCACTGTCTTGCCAGAAGGGTGCTTTACACTACAGTTTTTAAACTGCAACATTAACACCCCTCCTTCAGAGTGCAGGCACTGTACTTCCCATCTCCAGGATCAAGTCCGGCCTGCCGGTTTCCCCGAATCCCTTCATAAATGTTACTTTGTCACACTCCAAACAGCACGTCAAGTAAATTTAAAAACCCTTTGTCTCCATTTTACTCCTATCAAACACGCTCACGCATGCCTGCTGGAAGTCCAAGCCCCTCGCACACAAAACCCCCTTTTTCCCCTCCCTCCAACCCTTCCTAGGCCGACCCTACCCCGCCTTCCTTCCACTACAGATGATACACTCTTTAAGTCATTTTTGTTTCGCTCCATTCTCTCTACATGTCCAACCACCTCAACAACCCTTCCTCAGCCCTCTGGACAACAGTTTTGGTAATCCCGCACCTCCTCCTAACTTCCAAACACGAATTCTCTGCATTATATTCACACCACACATTGCCCTCAGACATGACATCTCCCCTGCCTCCAGCCTTCTCTCGCTGCAACATTATCACCCACGCTTCACACCCCTATAAGAGCGTTTGGTAAAACTATACTCTCATACAATCCCCTCTTTGCCTCCAAGGACAAATTTCTTTGTCTCCACAGACTCCTAAGTGCACCACTCCTCTTTTTCCCCCATCAATTCTATGATTCACCTCATCTTTCATAGACCATCCGCTGACACGTTTTCCACTCCCAAATATCTGAATACGTTCACCTCCTCCATACTCTCTCCCTCCAATCTGATTTCAATCTTTCATCACCTATCTTTTTGTTATTCCTCATAACCTTACTCTTTCCTGTATTCACCCGTAATTTTCTTCTTTTGCACACCCTACCAAATTCATCCACCAATCCTGCAGCTTCTCTTCAGAATCTCCCAAGAGCACAGTGTCATCAGCAAAGAGCAAAATGTGTCAAATCCCACTTTGTGTGTGAAATTCTTTATCTTTTAACTCCACGCCTTTGCCAAGACCCTCGCATTTACTTCTCTTACAACCCCACTTATAAATATATTAAACAACCACGGTGACATCACACATCCTTGTCTAAGGCCTACTTTTACTGGGAAAAAAAATTTTCCCCCCTTTTCCCACATTTCTCTAATTGAGCCCCACTGTCCCCCGTAAAAACTCTTCACTGCTTTCGTAAACCCACCTCCTACACCATACACTTGCAAACATCTGCCACATTGCCCCCTATCCACCCTGTCATACGCCTTTCCAAATCCCTAAATGCCACAAAGACCTCTTTAGCCTTATCTAAATACTGTTCACTTATATGTTTCACTGTAAACACCTGGTCCACACACCCCCTACCTTTCGTAAAGCCTCCTTGTTCATTCTGCTATCCTATTCTCCGTCTTACTCTTAATTCTTTCAATTATAACTCTACCATACACTTTACCAGGTACACTCAACAGACTTATCCCCCTATAATTTTTGCACTCTCTTTATCCCCTTTGCTTTATACAAAGGAACTATGCATGCTCTCTGCCAATCCCTAGGTACCTTACCCTCTTCCATACATTTATTAAATAATTGCACCAACCACTCCAAAACTATATCCCCACCTGCTTTTAACATTTCTATCTTTTCCATCAATCCCGGCTGCCTTACCCCTTTCATTTTACCTACTGCCTCACGAACTTCCCCCACTCACAACTGGCTCTTCCTCACTCCTACAAGATGTTATTCCTCCTTGCCCTATACACGAAATCACAGCTTCCCTATCTTCATCAACATTTAACAATCCTCAAAATATTCCCTCCATCTTCCCAATACCTCTAACTTCCATTTAATAACTCTCCTCTCTATTTTTAACTGACAAATCCATTTGTTCTCTAGGCTTTCTTAACTTGTTAATCTCACTCCAAAACTTTTTCTTATTTTCAACAAAATTTGTTGATAACATCTCACCCACTCTCTCATTTGCTCTCTTTTTACATTGCTTCACCACTCTCTTACCTCTCTCTTTTTCTCCATATACTCTTCCCTCCTTGCATCACTTCTACTTTGTAAAAAACTATATATATATATATATATATATATATATATATATATATATATATATATATATATTATATATATATATATATAGGTAGTAGGTTGGTAGACAGCAATCACCCAGGGTGGTACTACCGTCCTGTGGTAGTAGGTTGGTAGATAGCAACCACCCAGGGTGGTACTACCGTCCTGTGTTAGTAGGTTGGTAGACAGCAACCACCCAGGGTGGCACTACCGTCCTGTGGTAGTAGGTTGGTAGACAGCAACCACCCAGGGTGGTACTACCGTCCTGTGGTAGTAGGTTGGTAGACAGCAACCACCCAGGGTGGTACTACCGTCCTGTGGTAGTAGGTTGGTAGACAGCAACCACCCAGGGTGGTATTACCGTCCTGTGGTAGTAGGTTGGTAGATAGCAACCACCCAGGGAAGTACTACCGTCCTGCCAGATGACTGTGAAACAGAAACCTGTAACTGTTTTGCATGATGGTAGGATTGCTGGTTTCTTTTTCTGTCTCATAAACACGCTAGATAACAGGGATATCTTGCTACTCCTACTTACACTTTGGTCACACTTCACAGACACGCACATGCATATATATATACATACATCTAGGTTTTTCTCCTTTTTCTAAATAGCTCTTGTTCCTCTTTATTTCTTCTATTGTCCATGGGGAAGTGGAAAAGAATCTTTCCTCCGTAAGCCATGCGTGTCGTATGAGGCGACTAAAATGCCGGGAGAAATGGGCTAGTAACCCCTTCTCCTGTAGACATTTACTAAAAAAGAGAAGAAGAAAAACTTTATAAAACTGGGATGCTTAAATGTGCGTGGATGTAGAGCGGATGACAAGAAACAGATGACTGCTGATGTTATGAATAAAAAGAAGTTGGATGTCCTGGCCCTAAGCGAAACAAAGCTGTAGGGGGTAGGGGAGTTTCGGTGGGGGGAAATAAATGGGATTAATCTGGGTATCTGAGAGAGTTAGAGCAAAGGAAGGGGTAGCAGTATTGTTGAATGATCAGTTATGGAAGGAGAAAAGAGAACATGAATGTGTAAATTCAAGAATTATGTGGATTAAAGTAAAGGTTGGATGCGAAAAGTGGGTCATAATAAGCGTGTATGCACCTGGAGAGAGAGGAATGCAGAGGAGAGAGAGAGATTTTGGGAGATGTTAAGTGAATGTATAGGAGCCTTTGAACCAAGTGAGAGAGTAATTGTGGTAGGGGACCTGAATGCTAAAGTAGGATAAACTTTTAGAGAGGGTGTGGTAGGTAAGTTTGGGGTGCCAGGTGTAAATGATAATGGGAGCCCTTTGATTGAACTTTGTATAGAAAGGGGTTTAGTTATAGGTAATACATATTTTAAGAAAAAGAGGATAAATAAGTATACAAGATATGATGTAGGGCGAAATGACAGTAGTTTGTTGGATTATGTATTGGTAGATAAAAGACTGTTGAGTAGGACTTCAGGATGTACATGTTTATAGAGGGGCCACAGATATATCAGATCACTTTCTAGTTGTAGCTACACTGAGAGTAAAAGGTAGATGGGATACAAGGAGGAATAGAAGCATCAGGGAAGATAGAGGTGAAGTTTATAAACTAAAAGTGGAGGCATTTAGGGTAAGATATAAACAGCTATTGGAGGATAGATGGGCTAATGAGAGCATAGGCAATGGGTAGAAGAGGTATGGGGTAGGTTTAAAAATGTAGTGTTAGAGTGCTCAGCAGAAGTTTGTGGCTACAGGAAAGTGGGTGCAGGAGGGAAGAGGAGTGATTGGTGGAATGATGATGTGAAGAGAGTAGTAAGGAGAAAAGTTAGCATATGAGAAGTTTTTTACAAAGTAAGAAGTGATGCAAGGAGGGAAGAGTATATGGAGAAAAAGAGAGAGGTTAAGAGAGTGGTGAAGCAATGGGTGAGATGTTATCAACAAATTTTGTTGAAAATAAGAAAAAGTTTTGGAGTGAGATTAACAAGTTAAGAAAGCTAGAGAACAAATGGATTTGTCAGTTAAAAATGGGGGAGAGTTTTTTAAATGGAGAGTTAGGGTATGGGAAAGATGGGGGGAAAT
Organism: Cherax quadricarinatus; assembly: GCF_026875155.1. Taxonomy (NCBI): domain Eukaryota; kingdom Metazoa; phylum Arthropoda; class Malacostraca; order Decapoda; family Parastacidae; genus Cherax; species Cherax quadricarinatus. The sequence continues at coordinate 42,194 of NW_026506338.1, forward strand.
TTTTTTGAGGAATTGTTAAATGTTGATGAAGATAGGGAAGCTTTTGATTTCGTGTATAGGGAAAAGGTGGAAAAACATTTTGTAGGAGTGAGGAAAGACCCATTTTGTGAGGTGGGGGAAGTTCGTGAGGCAGTGGGGTAAAATGAAAGGGGAAAGGCACCCGGGTTTGATGGGAAAAGATAGAAATGTTAAAAAAGGTGGGTTTTTTTTGGGTGGTTGGTGCAATTTTTTAAATAAATGTAGGGAAGGGGTAAGGTCCCTGGGATTGGCGGGCATGCTTTTCCCTTTGTATAAAGGAAAAGGGATAAAAGGAGTAAAAAAATTATAGGGGGATAAGTTGTTGAGAAACCTGGCAAAGGAGGGAGAGTTTTATTGAAAAAATTAAGAGTAAGACGGAGAATAGGATAGCAGATAAACAAGGGGCTTTGGAAAGGTAGGGGGTGTGTGGACAGGTGTTTAAAGTGAAATATAAGTGAAAGTATTTAGAAAAGGCTAAAGAGGTCTTTGTGGCTTAGGTTTTGAAAAAAGGCGTAGAAGGGTGGTAGGGGGGAAATGGGGCAGAGTTGCAGGTGTAGGGTGTGGAGGTATTTTTCTAAAAAGCAGTAAAGAGTTTTTTCGGGGAAAGTGGGGCTCAATTTTGAGTATGTAGGAAAAAGGGGGAAAAATTTTTTCCCCAGTAAAAGTAGGCCTTGACAAGGTTTGTTGTGTCCCCCGTGGTTGTTTTAATTTTTTTTATTAGTGGGGTTGAAAGAGAAGTAAATGCGGGTCTTGGCAAGAGGCGTGGATTTAAAAAGATAAAAAATCACACATTAAAGTGGGGGGTTGACACAGTTTCTCCCTTTTCTGTGACACTCGCTCTTGGGAGATTCTGAAGAGAAATTGCGAGATGGGGTGAATTTGGTAGGGTGGGCAAAAAAAGAAAATTGAAAGTGAATACAGGAAAGAGTAAAGGGTTTTTAGGTAAAAAAAATTAGGGGATGAAAGATTGGAATCAGATTGGGGGAGAGAGTATGGAGGAGGGGAAAGTTTTCAGTATTTTTGGAGTTTTAGCGGGGGGTTTTGAAAAATGGGTGAATTATGAATTGATGAGGGGAAAGGGTGAGTGGTGCCTTAGGGGTCTGTGGAGACAAAAAACTTTTTCCCTTTGGGGGCAAAAAGGGGAATGTATGAGAGATAGTTTTCAAAAGCTCTTTTAGGGTGTGAAGCAGGGTGATGAATGTTGCATCGGGAGAAGGTGGGGCAGTGGAGATTCAGTCTGAGGCATGTGTGGTGTGAAAAATTAAAGCAGAGAATTTTGTGTTTGGAAATTTGGAGGAGGTGCGGTTACCAAAATGTTGCAGAGGGCTGAGGAAGGGTTGTTGAGGTGGTTGGAATGTGGAGAGAAAGGAGCAAAACAGAATAACTTCAAGAGTGTATCAGTTTTGGTGGAAGGAAAAGGGGGGGTGGGGTCGGCCTAGGAAAAGGGTTTGGGGGGAGGGGGTAAGGAGGTTTTGTGTACGAGGGGCTTGGACTTCCCGCAGGCTGCGTGAGCGTGTTTTTAGGAGTGAATGGGGACAAAATTTTTTTAATTTGACATTCTGTTGGAGTTGAAAAGTAACATTTTTGAAGGGGTTCAGGGGAAAACCCCCAGGCCGGGCTTGGCTGGGGATGGAAGTAAATGCCTCACTCGAAGGGGGGTGTTAAAGTTGCAGTTTAAGACTGTAGTGCAAAGCACCCTTCTGGCAGACAGTGTGAGTGATTGATGGTGACTGTTTTTTCTTTTTCGGGCCACCCTGCCTTGGTTGGGAATCGGCCCAGTGTGATAATAATAATAATAATTAAATTATATTTTTATATATATATTATATATTATTATATATATATAATATATATATATATTGATATATATTATATATATATATGTCGTGCCGAATAACCAGAACTTGCGCTCTTGGTCTTACATGCAACAAATCATCTTGCCAATTTTAGGACAAGTGAAATTTGTTGTATGCAATAATTTTGCCAAAAATCATTCTGAAACCTAACGAAAAATTATATTTCACTGTGTTTCTTTAGTATTTAAATTACTATAAACAAATCTAAAATATATTTAGTTGGGGTTAGGCTTAAAATAAATTGCTCTTGTTATAATACGGTTAGGTAAGTTTTTAAGTTCTTTGGTGCAAATTAAAATTTTTTACATTAACATTTATGAAAAAAAATATATCTTTAAAACATATAAGGAGAAAAATTTCAGGAAAGAATTAATTTTAAATTGAGTTCTTGATAATTGACCCAGTTTTACTATTCGGCATGACATTATATATATATATATATATATTTATATATTATATATAATATATATATTTATATATATTATAGTATTATATGCTATTTAATATATATATATATATATATATATATATATATATATATATATATATATTATATATTTATATATATATATTTAGATATATATATTATATATATATATTTATGTATTTATATTTATATATATATATATTTTTATATATATTTAATTGCAGAGGACACTGCTCTCAGAGATCACAAGATTTTCAACAATTCCTTGGCTTGGTCTGATTCCTGATGAAATTAGACCTTTCTTTTTTTGGTTGCCAACACTTTGTGCACTTTAAAAGATTGGATGGGGAGGAATTCGGGCAATTGCTGTAGGAACACGTTACGCCGCCTCGTTTCCAAGCTGCTGTCCGAAGTATTCGTGCACAGGCTGCAATGATGCTTCAACCAAACAGCTTGGCTTTTTGGGTCTCTCAAGGAAGTGAAAGCAGCGGTTTCATGCAACAAGGCGTATATCAACAAAACATGCCTGAGGACAATTTGCAGTGCGTAAAATTAGTTTTAAGAATGCGTTCAATCTCCTGAAGAGACGTGGTTATAGCAGCAGTTTACCAGACATTTCCTGGTCTCTTCCATTTTGTTTCAGCCGGGTATAGCAAGGAATTCAATGCTTCTCTTTGGAGAGCTGAAATCACATCATGAGGGTGTCCAACAAGGAGATCCTCTTGCACCATTTCTCTTCTGTATTGCTGTTAGGGAAATCCCAGTCAGATGACCTGCGAGCTAAACATTCTGGTGCCCCTAGTGAATGGCACACTAGTGGTACAAGGAGTCCCTCCTACATGACCTTACACAGGTAATGACACGGGGACAGGAAATGGGTCTCATCCTGAATCCATCAAATGTGAAATCGTCTCAGTCAAGTCAACCAAGTGATAAATGCAGTGAGATCAAAACTACCAGGAGCAGCAGTCATTGCCCCCACAAATAGTGTCTTGCTAGGAGCACCTCTGGTGTGCTTGAGTCTGCCCAGGTTGACATATTTCCTATGATGTGCACCTTCATATGATAACCCTATACTGCACGAATATGACAGTATTCTGAGGCAGATTTTTTACGAAAGTACTTAACCTTACTCTAGAAGACGGGCAGTGGAACCAAGCTACACTTCCAGTCAGACTAGGAGGCATTGGTGTCCGCAAGTCATCACAGATTGCGTTACCTGCTTTTCTGTCCTCGTGTATTGCATCCAGAGAGCTTGTAGCAGCGATCTCCCTGAACATCTTAGGGACAAGATTGGAGTCCAGGACCAAAAATTCATTGACGGAGCAATGATCTGGGATAATCTAACAGGCTCAGAAACCAGACCTGCTCCCCCCAACAACTACAAACAATCTCACTGGGATGGTCCAGTAGTGGAAAATATAGCCTCAACGATGCTTCAGAGTGTGTCAGGGAAGGATAGAGCCAGCCTGCTGGCAGTGAGAGCCCCTCATGCTGGGGACTTTCTTTTGGCTGTTCCCAACTCCAGCCTTGGCACACGCCTCGACCCACAGACCATCCGCATCGGTGTTGCCCTTCGACTTGCCGCCCCTATTCTCGCCGAACACAGGTGTATTTGTGGCAGTGAAGCAGCAGACCGATTCGGGTACCATGGTCTTGTGTGCCGTAAATCCGAGGGAAAGATTGCAAGACATGAGGAGGTTAATAACATTATCAAGAGGAGCCTCACAACAGCTGGATGCCCAGCAGTAAGGGAGCCACCCCAACTATGCAGATCTGATGGCAGCCAGAAGCGTCCAGATGTATCACCCTTCAAGCCGGACGGATGGGAAGCAGGTGGTGTGGGACTATACATGTGCATCTACTGGCTGATACCTATCTCCAATACACCAGGGAGGAAGGAGGGGCAGCTGCCAGCTTTAGGGAGTCCCAAAAGTCTAGAAAATATGGAGAACTTGCCATCATTACATGTTTGTTCCCATAGGCTCAGAGACCCTTGGCTCATGGGGAAAGAGTGCATCTAATTTCCTTAAGGAGTTGGGAAAAGGACTCATCAGGGTAACTAGGGATCACAGGGCAGCTAGTTTTCTGTTCCAGCGGCTCAGTGCGGCTGTTTCAAGGGTAATGCATGCTGCATTTTGGGCACACGCCCAGCTCTGAGGAGCTGGATGAGATTTTCGCCTATAATTGGTGTTACACACGTAACAACATGTACCGTATATGCCACCTTTATATTAACAATGTATCTCTTAAATCTTCTGTGCCATATTATGTAATAAAATATTCCTATATATATATATATATATATATATAATATTATATATATATATATATATATATATATATATATATATATATATATATATATATATATATTATTGCAACCACGAATGAGTGGTATTGATCAATATCAATTACAACACTGCGGCTAGCCGAGGATTCGAACCCATGTCGTTTTCGCCCACCTCATGGTGAGCGAGAATCACACATGTCGCTCTAACAAACGGGGACCACGCAATCCTACGACTGCGTGGGTTAGAGCGTCATGTGTGTTTTTAGCTCACCATGAGGTGGGCCAAAACGACATGGGTTCCAATCCTCGGCTAGTCGCAGTGTTGTTATTGAGATATATATATATCACAAGAGAATTCTGTGCTCAGTCTCCATATCCCCAACAAGGCGTATAACGTAAGCAAAACAGCCACGATTAAAAAAAAGAGCATGCCAGTATATTCCTTCTCCCCGTTCCTATATGGTTTGCAATGATTGAAAACTAGATAAAATGTGAGTTATTACCACTGAAATTAGGCCTCATCTGTTTTCTTGGGATGTATCAAGATGCTGGGAAAATAAAAAAACATTGGGATTTTT